>OY812998.1:2819637-3004637 GCA_963681545.1 Germaria angustata
TCCACCAACAATTGTATGATAATTCATTCCGGATAAATTTTACATGGAATGGCAATTTTTCTTAATATTGGTTTTGAGTTTTTGTGTACGTTCTGCCACTTTAGAAATAAAATTTTGTTGTGAACAACAGCAAAACATTAGACAATGCTAATTTGCGAAGATATTAGAGAACTGTTTTTCAGTGTATTTCAAATGTCTTAAAAAATTAACATGTAAAAGAAATATAGAATAAAGAAATGTATTTATTGACTTCTTTCAGTTTCGCCTTTAAGGCAACTGACGTAACGATTTTGGCACATAAATAAAAGCTTTAGTTTTTTTGTGGCTTTGAGCGCTGATCACGTACTACAAAATGTCTGATTCCGGGCTCTAGTGGGGCAAGCAAAGAACCAGCCAGTAGTTGGGCCCAATGGTGGGGAGGAAATTCAAAATCAAATTCATGCTCCTTCTCGTCTACGTGGTTGTGTTGATTTGTTACATGTATTTAGTTCTTAGTATTGTTTTTTATAATTATTTATTTGCTTTGGAAAAGATTAAATGTATGTAAAAGTAAGAAAAAATCAACAAAATCTTATTTGCTCACCATGCGTTTGACAAAATGTTAGAATTGAATTCTTTCGCTTCAACCTTTTTTCTTCTTCACTAAATGCTCTTGTTTTGTAAAACAAATAAATATTTACTTAGATAGTGTTTTTAGATATTTATTTGTAGGAATTTTATTGACTTTATAACCCTCATGAACAACACTTTTGCCGATATTAAAGAAGGCACATGTTAGAAATATAGAAATGGGATTTTTATGAAGTTTGTTGGTTGGTGGCTTTTCCTATTTGAATTTGTACGTCTGTGTATAACACTGGTTTACAGCCAAAAAATACCAAGAACACCACATAGCTAGATAAGTTAATTGGGACCTCCTAAACACGAAAAACGCTGTAATTTTTTTTTTTCTAAGTACCGTTTTTTAGATAACGGTACTTTTGTGTTTTTCGGTATATGGTGCCACTCAAACCCTTGTGGAGCCCAACCGAAAAGTCCAATCGACGCCGAATATACATAGTATGTGAGCAATGAAAATGAAAATATTGTCGTTCCACAAAATCATTAATAAAAACTTTATTTTTCATCCTTTTTTTTCAAATTACGCTTAAAATATTGGTGATAAAATAAGCTATTTGGCAAAAGAATAAAACATTCCAGATCTTTACTATAACGTAGAAAAACAATCAAATGAAAATGAAAAATTTTGAAAAAAACGTAAAAAATAGGCAAATTTTGAACTTTGAGGTGCCATAACTCAGCCATTTGTTGTCAGATAGAAATTTGCGGCATATCGACGGAAAAGGCATTTAATTACCTTTCTAACGGTATTTATTTCGATTGGACTTTTCGGTTGGGCTCCACAAGGGTTTGAGTGGCACCATATACCGAAAAACACAAAAGTACCGTTATCTAAAAAACGGTACTTAGAAAAAAAATTACAGTGTTTTTCGGGCTTAGGAGGTCCCAATTAACTTATCTAGCTATGTGGTGTTCTTGGTATTTTTCCAAATTAAAAATTTGTAAAGCTGTGTAATTTATGTCAGCGATTAACTTACATAAATGTGTTATAACTAGAGATGAGATCGTGAACGAGCCATTGACATATGAACAATGTACCACGCATAGGAGCATAAAATGTTTAACTCTATGTGATTGTAGCTCACTGTAGCTCACTTGAACGGAAAGGCACGAAATGTGACAAACTTAAATAGAAAAAATTATTACCCATATAATATTTATTTTCACTAAACCGATCGTTGTACTTGCACGAGTTTTTAAAGATTTTTCAATTTTACTCATCCGAGATTTCAAATAATGAAATAATCACGAAAAATACTTCCTATACCCTTTTACTTACATACTAACGTCGCTTCATTTCTACTCGCGCTCACTGATAAACGTTGGGGATGAAGCATGATCATGTGAATGGTGGCCGCAATTCAACGAAATTTTTACGGCTTTGACTTCATTGCTAAAATCGTTCTATTTTGTGAGTTCGTTCACATTAGCTAATGTTAAATGATAAAATCTTGATCTTAAAAAATTATTAAATTAAATGAAATTGAATAAAACTATTTGTGTCTAAATAGTTTGTTCGTCAAAGTCAACTTGAACTCAATTTTTAATTTGTTTGCCTCTTTCGGACTCGATTTACGAGTATATAAGTTTTTATTTATTTTTCTTTCTATGTATTGGTTGTTATATACTCATAAATTACATAATTCTCTAAACCTTTTGATTAAAACCTTAAAAAATTTGTTAGTTCTCAGGTATATAAATCTTATCTTTGTTTTTATTGTATCTGCGGTAGGCTCCACTTAATAGAAAAAACAAAAAATATTAGGGGAATATCTGTTTTCGATCACTTTTTTTATATCCCCAGCAAACAGTCGTATGTAACATCGAATTAGGAATAATTCGAAACTGAAGAGTTGCTCAAATAAGAATTATTTGAGAAAGACTGAAAAACAATTTCGGAAACAAATCTTTTTCAGTATCCTTCACCAATCGTTCTACTGCCATAAATATTTTGTTATATTAAATTACTGCTTGAGTCTTTATGTTGCAAGCAAATATAGAACGTAAGCTAAATTAATTTTAAGAATACTGCTTCAGGGCTGATCCCCCAACTTAACTATGAATTTTTTTCCGCCAGCTATTTTCCTATGATACTGACTGATTGTCAATATTTCGGACAGAAAAAGATACTGCTATCAGTGTCAAAATATAATTTGAAAAATAAAATACTAGTAGTTGGGTTTTGACTTTGTATCACTTGTGCCCTTGCCCGCCAACGCATGCTTCCGATCTTGGTTCTGGTTTTATATTTGCCCACTATGTGCCAATTGCCTCCTTTGATGT
The DNA here is from genome assembly GCA_963681545.1 of Germaria angustata. Classification (NCBI taxonomy): domain Eukaryota; kingdom Metazoa; phylum Arthropoda; class Insecta; order Diptera; family Tachinidae; genus Germaria; species Germaria angustata. Next base: position 2,822,542 of record OY812998.1, read on the forward strand.
TGTGTGATGATCTATTTTTTTAAGTGCCAAATATACCCTATAGGAATCGTATCTGGCTATTGTGGAAGAGTTTTTAATTATTTGCAGTACTTTATGTTGGATTTTTAAGATAAAGTTCTTGAAGAAATGACAAACGACTGCTGTGTGTTTAAACTTTTTTCTCTCCCTGTATGAGCAATAAGTGAATATAATGTCATGATCAACTCAAAAGGTTGTATCCACTATCTTACCAGTGGATTTTCACATGTGGATTCATTCGGTAAAATTCAGGGCTTCAAGTGCCCTTTTTTATAGTTTCAAGTAGTGATTCCATCTTTCGCGCCTTTTTAGATCGAGGCGCTTTAGGACGCAATGCTGAGTTTATTTTTAGTTGTGAAAATTATTGCATTTTACTTTGTTTCCACTAAGAAATCAAATAAAATTTTAAGCGTTTAAAATTGTGTTCGTTGGGTTATGTTGTTACATTCTTAATAAGTTGTTATTAAGTGGTTTCTTTCTTTCACTAATGTTTCCCTTGTGTTCATTGGGCAAAATATATAAATAATACATGATACAGTTTTTTTTCTAATTAATTTAAGCCTAGTAAATTTCAAACGGCCGATATCAAGGCAAACACATTGTTCATTGAATATCTTATGAGTATCTTTCATTGAAAAATTTTTTACGTGCTGATTATGTTAATAATATTGGGAACTGGAATACTCAGAAAATATATTTTCGTGTAAATTCCCCTGTTTTTTTTTAGGGAACTTTTTCACAGATAAATTGTAGTTCATTTTAAACAGTAACGCTGCTTTAACAGAATATTGTGTGGCATTCTATTGGAGAGTCAAAAGAAAAGGAGAGTCAAATGAAAAGGAGTGATCCTATTTAGCACTTACAAATCATTTATATCTATGACATTTGAAAGAAGAATCGGTCATTGGGATAATGAAATGGTTTCATTAAAAGTTCTTCGCCATAATTATGAAAGTTTTCAACAATACAACGAAAATTTAATTGCATGCATGAAATTTTCACATTTTCATTCTGTATAAGACTTCATCTTTCATTGTATCAGTCATAACGCAATATATAAGTAAGAATCATGAAAATGAATATTCTCTAGTAATGAAAAAAAAAACATACGAGTATCTTTAAATATACATGAAAATAACATATTTATTTATAATTGACTTAAAAGTATTATTATCACATGAGAAATAATATAACATGTTTTCGGTATTAAAATCTCTGCATTTTCATGACTTCTTTGGAAGCTAGTTTTTTACTGAGTCTCTCCCAAAAACGTTTGCTCTCACAGCTACATTCTAAGTTATTTTTGGTATGTATAAGTTAACTTTTGGCCACGATGTGATCCGGCTGAAGGGAAATTCCAAAATCGACAAATATGTACATATGTCAATAGAAAGATAAAATCGTGTGAATATATCTATATTAAAAGTAAAGAGAATATGAATAACATCTATAGAATTAAAAAAAATAGTTGCTTCTTTCTCTTGTGAACATGACTTTCCATTCCAATGAATCGCAATCAAAAGAGAGAACATCTTGCAATGACGAGACCAAGTAAACATCATTAGGAGCTATCCGATTTTGTGCTATTTCCGGATCACAATTACGGCAACTTATTGACTTCTTTTGAAGTTCTTTTTACTGGGAATTGTTTGTTGTCACACATACTCGTAATACCTTTGCGAAATTTTAAACTACACAATTCCTATTTCTTTTGTTAATTCAAATAATATTTTAGATACAATAAATGATTTAAAAAAAAATATATATTTTTCTTTAATATCTCTGTTTGTTTTTTTTTTAATTATATTTTGTCGCATTATCTGCGCAAAAAATTTATTAACGAGTTAATTCATTAATCCCAATTAGTGTAATTTGTTTGTGATTTAAACCAATTGGATATCAGTGATACAATTATCGTTGCTATGAGGAAGTGTCAATTCTATGGAAGGCATTGTCTTTCATATCAAGACAGAAATAGAGGCCCCGCACCCATCTTCTCCTTCTTAAACGCTGAGTTACAAAAATAAGTGTTTCTGCCACCATCAGCATGATGTTTTTATAATTTCAGTAACATTTCTAATATCCAAGCGGCATTACAGACTGGTTTTCTTGTGATTCAAATGAGGAATTTATGCAACAAATTCTTTTATCAATTGTGTTTATAACGTAATAGGGAATTAAAAAAAGAACTTTAAAACAGTAATATCTCCATATTTGTTGATCTTTTTTAATAATTCTAATTAAAAAATAAGTTTTATTAGTAATTATCGATATTTCGATACTCTTTGAGTATCATCTAACACAATTTCCTAAAGATGACATTCGCAGGGTATCGAAATATCGATAATTACAAATAAAACTTTTTAAACGTTTAATAAGACCTGCTTAAATAATATGTTGTTTAGAACTATAATTATAAATAATCACTTAAAGACTAGAAGGAAAGTAAATATTTAAAAACAGACCGTCATTCATGAGCGCCCCCTTTTCCTAAAAATTGGGCACATTTGAAAACATTTTTTTAAAGGTACCCCAAATGAATCACGCCTCTACTTGAATGCCTTCCATCTTATTTTTCATACAGATTACACCTCTTATAAGAGTATAATTTATGGTTATTGTAGATTTATATATTATTTACCATTTAGATATATTTTTCTTGTTATTTTCAAATTTACAACTTTAATTTTCACCATCCTTATTATTTTTTTTTATGCTTCAATTTGTCCATTCCTTTCTACAAACCACAAAAAAATCCTTTCTTCCTTTAGACTCGTCAAAACAAAGAGGACACTGTAATTAGAAACTACTTTTCAAACCAATTAATATTTATTCTCTCAAAGAAAAAGTAACAATTTAAATTTGTATAAAATTACTAAACAATAAGAAATACACAAGTACGTTTTAATTTAGTAGTTCTGTTCTGTTTTTATGACGTTTGAAAGGCTTCTTCATCACCACCATCATGTATAAACGTAAAAAATATAATGAGAAGTATCCTGACTAAAGACCGCCAGTAAAAAAAACTTGTACCGTGAGAATTAGTTCAGCCGAACAACCACACAAACACAAAATCTTAATAATTGCAACAAAAAAAAAAAAAGAAGAATGATCAAAAAACAAACATAAAAATTTAACAGAAGACCAATTCAAAAATTCTTTCAAGCCTTTTAAGTATATCTGTTCTATATGAGTGTCAGAGATGGGAAACACTCGCTCCAGTTATAAAAATTGTATTTGGCTTAAAAAATGTACAAATATTCTTATGAAAAAATTCAATTATTAATAAAGGCAGTTACGAACAAATTTTGTAAGGTTTCTTCTTCGCGTGGCTCCAGACAACAAAGATTAAGATTATATTTCGTGATTGAAGCCCATGTAAGCATATTGGCGATATGCCAGTGTATCAGTGGCTCCTTATGAACTCAATACCTCCAAAATTCTGGCTTTCCCATAGCTCTTTTTGTGGCGGAGCAACGTCTGCTCGAACCTACTATTGTATAATATTTTTATAAATACACAATACATGTATAAAAGAAAAAAAGGGAAAAAATATAAAATTATTTACGAGTAAAAAGAAAATACTCGTACAAGATATTCCAAGTGTGTTTTTTTTTTTGTCATATTGCAACGATTTACTTGACAAACTGTACGTTTGTAAGAATAGCTTGTATATTATAATTCAGAGTTTCTTTTATACTGATATGAGTTAGAATTTCATATTAAAATTAATTTAATATGTAGTTCAAAATACTAAATTCAAACTGCCGCCTTCGACGAAAATTATAGTGCAAAACTCATGTAGATGTCGATATTAAATTGACATCGATAAAAAGAATTGTAATCAATATTTAATTTAAATATTAATGCTTTTCCTCTTTCGTTTTTTATATCACATTATTAATATTTACATTTTTCCAACCCTGCTTTTAATCAAAGAATTTGATTTAATAATGAATTGGAAGTTTTATATTCCCTTCTTTCCATTGTTTTTGTTACACAAGAAATACTTTAAAATTAAACTGGTTTTAAAATATTAAGAAACGAACGAAAGAATTCTGAATATGTATTTTTCAAATAAACTACACAAACATTAAACAAACAACCAAAAATTTAGAAAGTTTTTCCTTCTACTTTAAACGGAAAATATGCCACGAAATCACTTGTTGAGGAGTTCAAAATAAAAACAATAAAAAGAACAGATCCTGAAGTTATTGTGACACATGTTTGTCCTCCACATGAACACATCTGCGTTGTATGTTTCGTTGGGCTTTGATTTGTGTTGATGTGTGTGTGTGTGTGTGAGTATATTTTAATTCTAATTAAATTGTTTAGAAATAACATTGAAAAAGGGTTTTATTTGGCTTTTTCTCACAATTTTATTGATTATCTAAATGCTAGAAACCTGTTTCCCGAATGTAAATGTTGTTGTTATTAACATTGATATGTACATGAAATGGTGTTGGTGTTTGGTATCTGTCGTTGGCGGTGTTGTCTACTAATAAACCCAAATTACTATGGCAGGCGGGATAGGGATTTCTTATTGATTTCTTTATACTTTTTATTAGGGGCTGCGTGTGTGAACAAAAGGATTGTTTGGAATTATAATTTTTAAAGAAAAAAAAAAACAATGTACAGGTACAATGTCTATTAGAAATTGTAAAACCATTTTGCCCCACCATTTTTTAACTCTTAATAAGAAATAAATAAAATTCAAACATATGGGGGTCATTATTTGTGTGAACACCAGAGCTCACCTTCAGTATTCTGCTCTATTCTCATACGCCATTTAAATACTGAACCAAAACGTAAGAAATGAGCAGCAGCAGCAGAAGCAATAAAAACTCAAGTCATTATCCAATAATTTATCAATCACAGAAGTCTAAGGTAACAATACTTTAGAAATCGTTTTTAGAGGATAATAAAAGAACATTCAAGGATTCTTTCTGTTCTTTTAAGGAGTGACGCGTACAAATTATTCAAACGGAAATTTTCACAGACTTGAATAAATAAGCATTTTTACTCGTGCATACATAAATTTTCTAAATGTAACTATTATTAGATTTGAGTTGAAAATCTCTATAGAGTTGAAAACATTCTTAAGGCATTCCCTGCTTCCAAAAAAATCAAATTGTGTTTTTCATTCTTAAGAATTTATTTTAAAAAAATCCTGACAAAAAATCTTAAATATTTCTGAAGAGTTGCACAGTTATATTTTGCAATTGTAAAAAAATCTTTAAAAACCGATTTATTCAAATTTACATGAAATAATTCAATTCACAAGCCATTTGTATTGTTGTATCGGTTGTATTATTGTATAACTTTAGTGAAGTGTATACTTATCGAATGTTTTTAAGGCAACTCCTCCTTTTCCCTTTTAATACTTTTGTTAGTGATGCTCAAAACCCGAGTCGAGTAGAAATTAATATTAACAACAATAAATATATTGTAATTATATTCTAATAATTATAAGTTACCAAAAACAATAAGTGAATTGTATTGAAAAACTTAGGAATTAACCTATTTTGGTAATAAATATTTCGAGCGTTATCCGGTTACTGGGTTTATTTATGTTTTATTTACATCACTGTTGCAGATAAATAAAATAAATTCAATTTTGGTTCACATATTTTTTTGTATAAGTATATGCAAACATTATCCTTTTTTACCTGTGAAATTGCACGTAAATATTATATTAGTCAATTATTATGACCATTATTATGGGCCATTTTCTTGACACAGATTTAAAATTTAAAAATTCATATTTCAATGTCAATTATTTACTATAAGTCTATCATTGTTAATGCAATTTTAAAATTTTTCGCGAAAATACGATTACAGCATGCAATTTGATACGGATTTACGTATCTATATTATGATCTACAACGAATTCGCCAATATTTTGTGAATTTCTTATAAGTTTCTAAATTTTTTATAATAGTTGTAATGTAATTTTGATACATCATTTCGTTATGTGGCGAGTCTAATACTTCGCAAAATAAATTTAGAGATCATTTGGAGTTACAAACCAAATTTTTTTAATTTTTTTTAACCCACACAAATAAGTTGCGCCCTAATAATTTTCAGTTTAGTTTTGGTTTTTAGAAGGGTAAAACCTACAATAAAATTTTTGATTTTACAAAGTTTTTTAAACTAATGATCGTTTATGAATACAGTTTTCGTCAATTTTCTTTATAAAAGGTTTATAAACCATTTAATGCCTCGCATTTACATAGAGAAATGAAGTTTCTTCATATTTTTGATTTTGATTGCCAAACAAATATTGTGGCGAAGACAAACTGAAATTGTATCCAAGAAAAAGAACTTGAGAAAAAGTCATAAAAATAATGAATTTAAGATCATAAAGTTGGGGAGAATTTCGATCATTTCAAGACGTATGATTTTTTTTTATTCCTAATCACTGATTTAGAAACTAAATCCAATATGTTAAGAAAAGTAGATTTTTGGCTTTTTATTTCAAAGAAAATAATTTTATATCACATCAGATTGAGTTATTTTCACTATTGGGAATAAGGCGTAGAAATTCGCCATTATTTTCGATTTCTTATTAATTGAAAAAACAATATTTCAATAGAGATTTAAAAGAAATAAATATTTTGAAAGAAAAAATTTTTTATTTGAGTGTTGTTTGCAGTGTGGTTTCACAGAAACTTAAATGGTAATCGGAAGGACAAAGTGGCCTCCCGAAATAATTATAGCATAATTCCGACTATTTTAAAATAGGACCTATTTCAAATTTTTATATTGTTTCGGAAAAGGAGTAACTGAAGGTAACATAAACTAGAAATCGATTATATCGGTTGTTAAACTAACCCATAATTGCTTCACTCTTTGTATATTGAGAGCGGGATTTTTGCAAGAATTATTATATATAATTACATCAAATCGTCCGTAAAACATTTCACATTTAAAGGATACTTATCGAAAGTATGAATTCTACAGTCGCTGAAATTAGGCCAAACAGGAGAGTAACGCAAAGACAGCTTATCTAAATTTAATTAGAAATCAATTTTATTGTAAACCAATTGAAAGTCCATGCGATTTTTAAGCATTCTGCTTTATCATTTAACCGAGTTTTTTAAAAACGCAAATTTCTATGTTGCACTTTTTTGTTTTGCTCTACAAATGTTTATTTAAGTACTTAAAACACTCGTTGTTTCTTTTATGTAAAAAAAAATCTTTTTAATTATTCTTTTTGTTACTTTTCAAATTCCTTTAAGGTAAATCCATCCTTGCCCGTTTTGTTAAACAGAACATCCCTTTCAAGAATTTAACAACAGCTTTACCTTAATTTATCCGCAAATATCCCGTCTTTTTTAATTACTTTTTGAAATGATGAAGAAAAAAGGAATAAAAAGAAACTGAAGCCATAAATTTTCTATCTCTATAACCTTAAATTGTTGCATAAATATTTAAGGAAACAATTGAAATTGTGAATATTAAACAGATAATGGATTTTTTTTATTTCATTGTTATTGTCCTAGAGACGACGTACTCGTACGGGACGACAGACAAACTTTCAGTGCAACAAACACTCCTTAACGATTAACCGAAAATTACATTATTTTTCTGTTTAATGTTGCATCTTCTTTTGGGACCCAAAAAGTAACAAGAACAAACCAGAAGGTTTGTTGCATATACGAGTAGATGTGTTTATATGTTTACGTATGTATATATTTTTAAGCAAAGATAAATATTTTACGATCTGTTTTTATGATGCATGAATAAATTTTTAATTTTTGATAGTTTATTTTCTTTTTCTAACAAAAGTTTAGTTTCCTTCACCCTTTTTTCTGGTTCTTCTTGGTGATGCTCTCACCGGAATCTTTAATTTATTTATCAGTATAGTTGGGAAGGTGTTACAGAGAAGATTAGGAGGAATTAAACCAGAGCATTTTAGCACTTATTTGAAAAGAAAGTTTTAAGCGAAAAAAGTACTTCTAAAGGAGATTAAATTTGAATTGTTAAAATATTTGTTTCGGGTTGGAAAAAAATTTAAAAAGGAAAAAAGTGGGGACAAATTTTATGGAAATAAAAAACAACAGCCAAGTTTAGCGAACTTGTTTACTCTCTCAGCTGAACGAAATTGCCTCAATTGAAGGTGTAAAATATTTTCGTTCTACACCATCAATATTCTCATTCTAATTTATGAGTTTCTCTCCTTTTTGGATAAAACTATTTTAAATATAAGCAAATCAATATTTTGCATTTTTGGCCGACTTTGTTCAATGAACAGACGGTTTGGTTTCATTTCGAATTGTTTTTCCCACCATAAGCTCAAGACATTAATAAAAAGATAAAAATATTGTAACTTGCCACGTGAGAATTGGGTTTGAAGTTTTCACTGATATATTTTCGAAAAGCAACAATACTCACATGCGCTCATAAATATTGATTATCATCGTAATTTTCAATGTCTATTCAATAGGAACTACTCAAAGTAAAAAAAAAAGAATAATTAGATGCAATATAATTGGAACTCTTTTGCAAGTGTATGAATGAAACCCTCGCTCACTCGCCCACACTGACCTCAGACCAATTGGAAATGAAACGGAAATTTTAATAAATTCAATTGTTGGCATGCTTTTTTACGTTATTATTTACAAATGCAGTTAATTCGTTCTAAATTGTAAATATAACGTTTTTACAATAATGGTTAAAAAAAATTGCGCCTTCAATATTTCTCTGTGTTAAGCATTGAGATTGAATCATTTAATTCAAGTGTTTATACCAGGCTGTGAATGAGAATAACACAAAGCCGTACTAAGAGTTCCATCTATCAGTTAAGCATATCTACACACATTCAAACATATTTGCGTAATCGGAGGAAAGTCTGTATGAAAAGATTATATGGAAAAATATAAATAAAAATGTCATAAGATATGTGTATCACATATTGAATGTAGGGGAATAACAATACCGGCATGACTGCGATAATTGTATGTGGTATGATCTCAGGAACAATTACACATTTCATAAGTTATTGTATGAGCTGTAAGGCGTTGTACGCTACAATTGTTGTACAAATTTTCCTGGTATTTTCTATGCAATAATCTGCAACAAAACTTTAAAACTTTTCTTCTTTGCCAATACGAATGCAATTTGCTTAAGATATTTTAAATGAAATTTCATATTTTTTTAATATATAAAGAAATTATAAATAAATTCACAAAAATTAATAAAAATTCTGCCTTGGAAATTTTAATTTTAAGGAATTTTCAAACTAAAATAAGCACAATACAAAAAAAACACTTCCCATCCCCGTCTAGCGAATGGCATGGTATGGCGACCATCGAGAACAGTACAGTTCCATTGGACTTGATTTCTTCTTTACTTTCTTCGTACATTGCATACTCGCTTGTCGCACATGCATAAATTCGGCTCGTGTAGACCGTGCTGCCATCATTACCCGAACAAATATATTCATCATTTAGAGCAAAACTCACAAATACCTACGCAAATAAGAGTAGAAAACGACATACACATACAAGAAATGAATTATATGTTCGAGTATGAACATCAATACATATTCGCCACATACAAGAACATGAACATATTTATGCCAGTTATGCCTGCGTTATATTCATTTCATGTCTAAGTCGATGGCTGGTGAAGACGTTTTGTTAATAGAAATTATTTTAAACAAATTGAAGAATTATTAATCTAAATTCACAAATTCAGTATTCAAAATGATCTCACTCTAATTAATTAAAAATTTCTATTATAAATATGGTATAACCATATTAATGATTGCTTAGTCCACATGTAACTATTTAGGTTACATTAGAAAAAAAGGACGAAATTCTTTCTACGCTACCCTGCAAATGTATGTGATATTAATTTATGAAAGAATCCAGATGTTGCAAATAACACAAGGAAACATAAATTTCAACCGAGTGTACATAACTGCCGTAATTGTATTTTCTACAACATACCATCTACGACTTGTTGTGAACTGAGCAAATGTAATCCTACTCAATAGAAACATATTTGTATTACATTCACACTGGGTTACGAAGAGGGGGAGGGGACGTACTCAACCAAACACATGAGACGTACATATAAGACAACCATAGAACACACTGTGAAAATTTAATTTTTTTTGAGTTTATTTTAGCTGAACTGTACTGTTAACAAGATGAACATATTTTTCTTGACGGCCCAAGTTTTCTCTCTATCTCTGACTGAATTTCCCGTTTTCTTTTTCCACTAAACACTAGTTGGATTAGTAAATACAATTGGACAAAATATACTTAAGTGGCTTAGACTCCGGGGCCCATGAGTTGTTGTAACAACAACAAAAATAAAAAGATCTGATTTAATTGATTTTTTTAAGCTTAAAGTCTTATTTTATTTTATATGTCGATATTTTGGGTACTCTTCCAGTACCATCTTAAAAAAAATTAGTACATGTAATATCATTATCTAATGAGGTTTGATGCGATTTGAACTCGAGGCTACCAAAAAAATATGTTCAAATACTTGACTGTCAAATTCCCAACTAAAAAAAGAAAGATGTGTTTTTTAATCAAAATTAGCAACTTTTTAAACTTTGAATTCATTAGAGCATTTGGCGTAACATTAATTTGAAAACAATCAAAAAGGATGATATTAATTTCACACGCTCCCTACAAAAAAAGTAAATACAAAATAAATTTAACGGATGTGATTTTTCATATTTGCAAAATCATAAATTATATTAAAAAAAACATGTAGTGTCAAACATTTTTAATTTCTGAGAAACTGCTTAGCACGTCCCAAAAGACTTAATTATTTTGAAATCATATGCAACAAAAATGCAAAAAGAAAAAGAAAAATAAATATCAAACAATTCCTGAAAATTTTTGCCAGTAATGGCAAGTTGTATAAAAGACATAAAAGTTTAATGATCCGCCTTTCTCAATGAAAAACAAAGCAGATGAAAAACTATTTGTTTCAATAATATTTGTAATGCTTAATAAAAATTCCATTTATCGATTGAATTCGTCCATTCACTTGTTTACAGACATTTTTCGCCATTCATATGCACGCATGTTGCAACCAAAATTTGTATGACACCTCAGGTGACAAACTAAAGGTTGCGGTTGCTTTTGAAATCATAATGGAAATTTTTACCTAAAATCCGCAAATAATGACACGGCAGGTTTTTAAAATGTTTAACACATAAACACATACACACGCTTACACACATACTCGTACATGTACATAATGATGGCAACCTTGTCTATTCATTCATGCCACCATACACAGGCACTTGGTGTGAAGGTTGATCATGTATAATGGTGTGTAAAAATTTTATAGAGGTGTAAAATGAAATTAAAGAGTTAAAGAAATCATTGTAAATATTTTGGAAAACATTTATTACGGTTTGGAAAACGAGGTGGCTGCTTTTCATTGTTCTGCAGAGGTCAATTGTGTGGCAGTGCGAAATGTTGTAACCTTGCTTCAGTTGCATAATCTATTTCCAAAATACTCGTAGGGATGTTCGATGATCACAATTAAGGTTAATCGTATATTACGAAAACATTTGCATAGTTGTTCGAAAAACGACATGACAATTGAATCCAATATGTCATTTCCTGTCTGGTCGTTTGCAAGTTGTTTGTTTTAGCATATTTATGTGAGTCTCGTCTAGAGATTTATTTTGTTTTTGATTTATGTAAAACAAACTCATAAGAATTCCCGCCAAAACTCTTGAAATTCTTTTCAAACAAACAAATAAATAAAACGTGACTGCCATACATCCCGCCCAAAAAAAAAAAAAATATAACTTTATAAAGAATGAAAAAACGAGTAAATAAATAAATTCTTTTTCTTCTAACAAAATTTCTGTCTTTCGTAACGAATGTCCTGCATGCGGGCACGTACATTACAATTTCAATATCCTTTCTCTGCTACCGACACGTACGTCATTTACACTAACGAACGGTCAATGAGTGACAATTGTAGCATTGCAAACGATTTATGATAAACTAACATATGTTACACATACCCTCTTTATTGTCTTAGATCTACAAAACAAATTCAAATAGATCTCAAACTAGTTGGATGCTAAAATATAGAGATGTCAATATGTTGAATAATGGTATCCAAAGTTGAAGATTTCCTTTCCTTTTTTTGCCACCCACCAATATTACAAAATTTAATGTAAAACTCTTTAAATCCTAGTCCTAGTTTATTACATAAGAAGAACTTGGTATTTATGTCAGGGTTCGGAAATTCTTATATGGACGGAAAATTGTACATGAAAATTTTGAAACAAAAATTTTTTGATAAAAATATTTACCGATAACAATAATAGGCTCTAAAAAGTTGCAAATACTGAGATATGCATGTATGCGTTATATTATGCATCAGTGTTGCCAGAGTTTCTTCATCAATAATGGCTAATAGTACGTTTCCATTATGAGCAAATCAAGTTGATTTGAGGAAATAATTTCGAAGTTGAAAATGATTTCTTGTTCGAATTTTCAACATCAATTTGACGTTTGTGTTTAACATTAAAGAAACACAATTTTTGTTCAATAGGATTTGAAATCGCATAATAAAAAAAACTTATAAAAATGGAAAATAACATTGAGTTTTTATTAAATTGTATTTAACATTCATATTCATATTTTATTCGTATTTAAATGTCACTTTCTCGAATTTGTAAGTCACTAATAATGGATGCCCCAGAGTTGCATTTGTAATAAAAGCAGCCGCGCAGTGTTGCGCAGACAAATTTCGATATAATTTGAATCAAATCAAGTCATATGAAATTATTATATGCGAAATCATGTCGCGAATTTCTTAACTTGGGCAAATCAAGTAATTTGGTCCAAATCACTTATTTGGAAACGTACTATAGTATAGAAATCGAAATGACTAAGAATTATCTAGAACATATTGAATGAAAAATCATATATTGTAAAGTATTTTTCCAACAAATGTTGAAATTTTTTAAATAAAAAAATAAATAAAAATTATAAAGGGTTTGCTTTAAGTACTCAAGAAACAAACGAAAAAAAAACTTTGTAAATACAAATGCAAAAAATATCACATAATTTTTTTATTTAAAAAATGAGATCATTGTCATCAACCTCATTGAAAAAGTTCAAACAGATTGAACTTTTTCGGTGTCAAATTTCTTACGTCGTTGAGATTAACTGCTCTCATACAATTACATATGATTCAACTTTTTTTGACATTTGACGCCGTCGACGACGTCGACATTAACTCCAGCATAAGTCTTGAACAAAAATTCATAGTCACAACGACAACTGCGGGATCTTTTCAATTCAATCCTGTAAAGACAATATATTATTGAAATATGCAGAATAAAAATTTACAAACAGCTTTTACTCCATTGATAAAATCGAGTTATCTGTTATTTGATGGAACTTGTTTCTTTTTTGAGATTTAACAAGATTAATTTGGCTGAAACTCCTCTCCTTCTGCATTTAACCACGGACATTTCTTTATGTTTTTCATTTCCATCAGCATTTTTGTATTCAAAACCTTTTGCCCATAGAGCGATTGTATTGTTGGGGTTATTCCATTGTATATATTTATTATACGAGTGTTACAATACTGTTCTTGTGTACCTGGAGCAACATCGGAAAAAATTCCTGAAATGTCATTTATAGGAAAATGGATGAAAAGTTTCTAATTCAAATTAAAAGCTGCTAAAACATGGTTAACATCTCAATTAGCTTTTCTTCCGGCTAAACGGAATGCAAAATGGTTGAATTTAGCCGGATTACGGCTAAACTGGTAAGACTGTTATGAACTCTAAAGCTGCAACTGTTACCGTTCAAGGTGACCCTGTTGAGCAGCAACACCATCAAGAAGGAACAGTTGGTGGCAGAAACATAAACTCTCCTCAGTTACTTCGTTTTCACTTATTTTTCGTTACTTACGATTAAGATTCTCTCATTATTATTCCACTGACGTTTTCTGTAACTAATGCAAAGATTATTATCATCCCGGCTGAGTATTAATACAATTTCGGTACTAGTGATTTTGATATGGTTATTTTATGGATCATCCGACTTAAAATATGGTGACAAATAAAATTAAAAAATAAAAACAAAACCATTTTATTAATTACAAGATCTTCATAGGCGTAGATATAAACTCTGATAATTTTTCAGGGAGGCCACCACTATTTAAGGAATGAGAAAAATTTTAAATTTACTACGAATTCCATAAGAAGAAAAGAGTCTTTGGGACGACTAATCCCCTCCTATATACAGGCCTATCTACGTCAATATCTTCGACGACTCTGGTTATTGTAGTATCAGACAGCGTTCCATCCAGATTTGGATCCACTTCCTTCCTTAACCCCCACTGCAGTAACAAAAGAAAAATGTCGAAGACCATTGATATAACACCTCCAGGGATTAAATAATATTATATGATTGAAACAATTTAAAGCTACCGAGGCATGGTTTTTAGAACTTCTATGTGTTCGCGATTGGAATTTGCCAGATAATGGGTTTTTTCTCGTACAATGTTTTTTTTGAATTAAACAGAGGTTTTTATTTATTGGCTGACAAATCCACTTTGGCCTTCTTTGACGTTGATTCACCCCAAGACGAGTTTTAACTGTTGTTTGGTTCCTGGTGTGTTGTTTCGCCCACGAATATGAAACGGCGCAAAGAAGAAACTACTGGGCCATACATATGCCCATGGCTTCCACAATCTCTCAAACCTTTCAATCTCTGATCTGCCAGCACAATATCGTGAATTTTTTTCAATTGCTTCGAGCTTACAGACCTTAACTAGTCGTCTAGAATGCTGGACATCCTTCGTGTTTTTACGGCCACAACGAATGCTTAATGAGAACACGAAATTCACTTTTTCCCATTTTTCTCAAATTACGCGATAGTCTGCAATTAATGACTGTCACACTCAAACTACGAGTAAATGACGCAACTTGTTAAAATTTTGACAAGATTCAACTGACAAAATTCTTAATTAAAAATTCTTGGCCTTTCGGTTAAGAGGCGGAAAGTTCAAAAAATCACGGACTTATTAATTCGCCCTCGTAACTAAAAATTTGCCCCTTTTTCTAATTTTATATATTTTGTTATTGAAAAATTTCTTATTTTTATTTGAGCATTTTATTCTGTAGTTTAAAGCAAAGTTCTCGAAAAAAATAAACAAGTGACTTCACATCTGTTGTGCCTTGGCTGACCGATACGAAATCACAAAAATTTAACATCTTTAAGTCTACGTTCAGACGAATCATATCTTATTGACATGATTCTTACTTTTTCTTCTTTGAACTTTCTTTGGCGTTCACACAAGTCATGTCTTGTTGACGACTTGTTTTTTATGTATGTGTACATAAAAAACGTTGTTTGAGCATTTTTGACATTACGAATGAGAAAGCAAAACGTACTGACAGCACATGGAACTTGTGTACTCGTTTCCTTTCACCTTGTCGATCTCGCCCATAAAATAGCAGTCATGTCAATAAGACATGATTCGTCTGATTTCGAGAACATTCCTGATAATTATAACAACTTTTTTCCAATGTCAATAAAATAATCGTAGTCTAAGAGGCAACATTCATTACTTTCTCCTCACATGATTTTATTTATTTCTTTTATATGACAAACTTACTTGTGAACTAGGATAATCTTTTATGGACGTGATATTTTTCATCTTTTGCAACGCTGTAGGTGGAATTCTTGAGTCTCGTACATCATATGGATTTTCTTCAAAGTTCCAAAACTCAAGGGAAAGTATTGAACAATAGGGAATGTGTTCTGTGATTTCTACCGCCTCTGAGATTTTCAAATATTTTCACTCGTCGTTTATCGAAAACACACAACAAACACAACTTCAATACAATAGAATACTTAGGAATTTTGCGGAAGTCCTTTTAGATGACTGTTCCGCTATTCTAGTTGAGCCCAAAACACATTCATTGATAACTTGTTAAACTATTATTGTTTTGCACTTGAAAACTCAATTTTAGGAAACAATTACCCGCACAGTTCTAGGAATAATTTGCACAAAGAAACGAAGATCTCCTAGACTAGTGGTGTAACGAGGAGTGGTAGGGAGAAAGAGAGAGAGAGAGAGAGAAGGAAGGAAGGAGCCAAGGCAAAAATGCACAGACCACCTCGTAGTATTTGGTTACATTACAAGGAATTTTTGCGGCATAATCTTTCTTTTACAATATTCTTTTCTTTTTCTTCGAGCGTGATTATCACTTACTTTAAACGACTTATAGAGTGTGAGTTCCTCTAAATGAGAAAATTCTCTTCCCATCCTCTTGTTTTGCGTAACATGATGCTTAAAAAAAAAGAAACACTTTCATTGGAAAAATTTCGGCAGAATATTCATCTTTTTATAGACGTTAAATTTATTTTATTTTTGGCAAACAATACAATGCCAACATTCCTGCCAAGGATAATCACTAAAATATTTCGTATACAGGCACAAATTGCAACCTTTTGTATAAAAGACCTGTTTGGGTTTTGGGCCCATTCATAAATTTTTATTGCCATTGTTGCCTGGTTTATAGACTGTTTAACAACAATAGTGTTTTTTTATTATTTCACCATTATTTCGTTTTTTATTTAATTTATATGTTTTTTTTTTTGCATTCTATTTTCTCTCAAAAAAATTAGAGACTTCAAGTACTCATTTCCAGGATTATCCAAAGGATATGCCACATACATACAAACCTTGAGATGGAATGTAGATAGTGGTGGCTTCAATTGGGTGTTTGGTTCCGTTCTTGAATCACTTTGCATTCATGCCATGTCATAAATTATTTTATAACGTTTTTTTCTGTTTCTTTTTCAATTTTATTTTTATTTTTAGTTTCTTGGTATTTTATCGGCATCTCTTGTTTAGGGAAGAATTACAGGAGATTTTTGGCGCCTCGTTTGAGGTACATTTTTTTCAAATTCTTTATAATTTTTTGTAATAAAATTCCTATATTTTTGTGTATTTTTGCTTAATCAAAAATGTTCAAACGTGAGAATGTTTTCTTTAAATTTAATACAGGATTGCATTCTTATTGTTAAAACAGGACGAAGACATATATACCCAATGTAATTATCGAGCAAGAATTTGAGGACATGAATGAAAAGCGATTCAGCTTAATTTGATATAGTTCTCAGATTAAGATCTGGTTGTATGTGATTTTATAAAAAGGAGAGTGCAGAACTAAAAAATAATTCTTTGAACTTGAAACGATTTATTAAACAATGTATTAAGAGCTATTTTAACTCCAAAAAAATGTTAAAAGGAAGATCTAGTGAAGTTTCATGCAGTCTGTGTTAAAAACATCAATATTTTTAAGGCAAAAATAAATGTTACCTGGAATATAAGGAATACGTGTCACATGCCACCCACATCCTCGTAAAATGAAGATTTATTTGCGCTCACAATAGAACAAATCATGTTGTTGAATGTTACACTGAACATTAAAGTATATTTAACGTTTCAATTATAGAATAAAAATTATGAATCCTTTAGCGATATTCGGCCTGTCCAAACGGCTTGGAACGTATAATTATGTGGGTGCAAAAAAATATTAACATCCCTGGTCCTTTGTGGTAATAAAACAAACTTCTCATCTCCATCCGATGTACGAGTATGTTTGCGCTATAAATCCGTAGAGGGGAATTCCAAATCTTTTCGATCCAAAAATACAATTTTGTTTTTAGCAAATTTAAACTTGTTTGTGCATTATAGTAACAAAGTTATTATCTTCCTTGTAACACGTCAGCAGACTCAAATACAGATGGAGGTGAACTTCCTGTCTTTAAATAACTAACTTAAGTCACCTACGATCTTTTAAGGACCTGTCTCAAATGTTTTATTTCCAAATTTCCTGAATTGCGCTTTCAGTGGGTTGAAAAGTTGCGACTGGTTTTTGCTGTTAATTAAAAAAATTTTCATAGAAACTGCTCTATCCATATAGATTCCAACATCGACTTTCAAAGCGGCAGCAAAATATATTTCGGAGTGTGAAACACATCCAAATAAATATTCAATCCAACAATAAAAACTCACACTTTTGAATTCATCAAAAAAAAATTTTTTTTTCTCAGCAGGCATAATGGTTGTCTATTTTCTGTGAAAAAAACAAATAAAGGATATTTTATAATTTTAAAGGTCCTTGCAACAAGAATATACATATGTTAATTATTAAGTTGTTTTAAGCGAGAAAGTCCAACGCCTTCCAACGACACAAAGTGAAGTGGGCTTCAGGCATAACATTTTAGTAGAGTTATTTTTTACAAAAAGTTTGATCTTTTCTTGGAGACTTTAACCGAATTCATTTAAAGTGTGAACCAAGTGTGATCCAAACAACATTCGCTAC
Organism: Germaria angustata; assembly: GCA_963681545.1. Taxonomy (NCBI): domain Eukaryota; kingdom Metazoa; phylum Arthropoda; class Insecta; order Diptera; family Tachinidae; genus Germaria; species Germaria angustata. Next base: position 2,840,915 of record OY812998.1, read on the forward strand.
AATCCTTTAGGAATACGCAGTCTTTTTACGAATTGGCAAATCAATTTTTAAGACCATTATATTTAAAACCTCTTTTTATAATAGTATTCAAATAAATGTAATTTTAAACAAACTAAAGGAAGTAGAATATTCCAATAATTGGATCAATTATGATTTCGATCACATTTCCTATTGATCTTTGTTTGGCGTGACTGAGTAACGGATGCTCAGACTTGCAAATGAGTTTCAATTAAATGTATTCTTTTTTGTAATTTTAATTGTTCCTCATGAATAGACATTGCGTATGAAAGTAAAGGAATTAGTTCATCAATATTCATAAATGTGTAAGAAAAGAATATATTTCTTTGAACACCTTTCACAGGAAACTTTGCTTCAATCCCAACTCTGGGGTGGCAAATTTAGTAAATGTTTTCTTTTTTATGAGCGTCTTGGGATTATGGTGGGAAATGAAACCTAAAAGTTTATTGAACACAGGCAGCTTAGCAAACAAAATAGAAAATATTTATTTTTTCAATATTTAAAATAATTTTATGCAAATTAAAATCCGAAAGGGAGCAAAACTCACAAACTAGAATGAGAATATTTGATGGTGTAGAACGAGAATATTTTACACTTTCAATTGCGGTGTTTCCATTCAGCTGGTAGAGCACAGAAAATGTCTAAATTTAAGTATTTGAAGGTTGCAGAAAGTACAACCAACTTCCCCTGCCGTTTAAGTTTTGGATAAATGAACTAACAAATCTGACAAAGTAGATTTAGTTGTTGTAGAATAAAATAAAAGTGTTTATAAAGTAGTAGACCTTGAACGTCTTGCTGTTGAAAAAGCAGCAAAAAAAGTTATTGGTGATATTTCATATTTGGGTTTTTTCGCCTTTGCTGAACAACGAAATCTTTACCCTACCCCGAAACAGGCAACACACAAACACACATATACAAGCGCACCATGTGTCCCATTTGAGAATAATTAAATTCTGTATTTTAATAATAAATGACAAAATACAAGTAGTAAATAAAGGATTTTATGTGGAACAGATATGAGGGTAACAAGCGTAGCAATTAATGCACATGTCCTTTGAAAAAGCATAAAGAAAAATTTCAAATCTAAACAAAATTCTCACAAAACTTTTAATCGTGAAGTCTTTCTTATACACAGCGAATGTGGCATGAAACAAGTCTGTGTATTGGAAAAACTTCAATGTAGAAATGGAAACGTGCATTTCAAGTTTATTGCTAGATCATCTCCTAAAATGGCTACCGGTTCTAAGCGTGATTTTTCCCAAAAACAAGAACCATCATTATTTTTTAACGTAATTACCAACCAGAGCTAAAAAAAACTCATCAATTCAAAAAGAGAATTTCTCTTAACGCAAAAATAAAACAAACTGACTTGAAAGTTGTAAACAAAAAGGACACAAAACAATACATCATGTGTCACATTTACTTAATGTCCTCAAAACTGACCACTACATCACATTCACTGCAATAATTACCAAAATCAACGACAACAAAAAGTTGACCACAATGTAACAGAGGACTGCGCGGTGGCCAATCCAAGCGCTCGTGTGTAACTTGTTCTTGTCCCATTTCAATATATCGGCCACCATCAATCTCAGATGCAACACGAAATTTTGACATTTATCAAAGAAATAAACTGTGGATTTCTTGCAAATGTCCTTATTCAACAGCTCTAATCCTTTTTTTATTTGTTTCTTAAACACCCCTTCTGGCTTCTGTCAAGCATAATTTTGTCATTCACTTCCCATTCGAGAATGTCAGTTCATTTTAGTGCCTTTTCTTACCCAATTTATCGTGTGTGACTTTTTCTGTGTAAACAAAAAAAAAATATATACGCAAAGGGTTTGCAACATAAATTTTCATTTTAATAATGGAAAAATTTGGGCATTTTCTTTACAACTTTTTTTTAACTCTTTTTACATCTGTGCAAGTTCTATTTGTATTTGTCCTAACGAGTAAGTGACACTCATTGGATCAGAGTTCAAATTTGTGTATTTGAGTTTTGCACCGCGCTTACATTTCTCTTCTTGTTGCTCCTAAATGAAAATTCATTTTTCGCGTTTTCGTCCTTTTTTTCTGCTGCTATTGTCATTGTTGTCCTTAATGAAAATGTACATTTTATTGTTTATGTTGTCTTGTCTTTCATTTCAATTGTTATGTTTTCATCTAATTAAGTTGAATATTTATGTTTTCACATTTATTTTTAATGCCTTTTTGCCTCCGTCCCATCCTTGTACTCGTATTATTATTGTATTTTGGTTTACGTTACTTCTTCTGTCGTTACAAGGCGCTCTTTCATTTAAAGTAAATTACGCAGTGACGTTTAAATTTTTTTTCAGTCATATACGTGAGTTTTTTTTTCTCAATTCGCTATCAAACAGTTTTGAAGGAAAAAAGAAATTCTTAAAATAATCAAAGATATTGTTGTCACCCATAACCATTATATATTTATGCAAATGATATTAAGTTCTTACCCCGCCCCATTCATGCGGTGAAAACGTTGGTACAACTCTGCTTATAATCCCGTTGCGTCTTTTCACCCACACATGATGCAACATCAAGTACAATCTCGTGTACAGCTTAATTTGCCAACAAGACTTCTTGTCTAAAATTGTTGTCGAATGTTGTTGCGGATATTTTTATTTCAAATATTATGGAGACTTAATCTTACCAATATTTTAAGAGCACTTAAAATGGATTTACATTATAAATTTTTCATGAAATTTGTTGCATGCAACTATTCTTATTCGCTGATAAGTGGGATATTAAAGCAAATGTTTTAGCAAAGTAGAAACCACTTAAAATTCAAAATAATGTTTACAAGATTTTTTCTCTCTATCTTATACTGGCAAACAGATAAAGTTTCATGCAACAAATTTCATGCATAAATGCTCAGTGAAAATATTTGTAACCTTGACAAATTTAATTTAATTAGAAAATTATTTTCAATAATAAAAATTGGTCAAACTGTTTCTTAACCTCTTCAGGGCAAAAAAATAAAATTTCTCAAAAGGCAATAATGCCCATTTGAATGAAATAGAATTATATTTTGCGACGCGGATACAACCATTGCAACCGTTTCGTGCAACAAGGCAAGAAATCAAAGCTTTTTGCTCTTTCATACAACCAAGACAGAACTTCATACAACTAGTCCCACGGACGTTACAAGCACCCTACAACTTCGCTTACAACCTGCTCAAGTTTTGCGCTAGCTCGTAGCTTCTGTGAAATTCGTTAGTGGGACAAGTCTTCAAAAACCTTATTCTGACCAAATTTAAGATGGATTAGCTCGTTAGGCAAATGGTTAGAGAGGTTGACTATGAATCGTAAGGTTGCTAGTTCAATTTCGCTTAAAAAATAAAAATAAAAGACATTCTTGCAATGATATTCCCAGTAAAAAAGAGAACAAAGAACTCAATACGATCGACAACTTATGTCCGTAACTAGTGAAAATCGGAATTTTTCCAACGATTTTAACAAAGTCTTGTCCTTCCTAACTCCTAAGGATAAAAAATAAAAACTTGCCAATAGTAACAATTTGTTTTCCTTGTGTGATGGTAATAGTTTCATCAACATGACGAATGTTCCCGATGCACATTAGTGTGGCATTGTGTTATTGGACGTCTTTAAGTGATGAAGGCATATCATTAGTCACTTGTGTGCTGATGTACATCACAGCGCCCTCCTTCGGCGATAATGTTATTACAATCCCCGGAGAAGTAAAAAAAAACAAAATGGGTGCACATACAGCTTGAGACCAGAGGCTCTGAAACGAAAAAAATGCACTGATGGAACTTCCATTTTTCTCAAATGGGATCTATTGAACTAAAATTGTGTCAAAATTCAGTAAAATTTTTCAGAAAATGAGGAACTTTTTTTAAATATTAGATCAAAAGAATTTTACAAGCTGTCAGGGAATTTTTACTGAATCCCAGTAAACAAATCGTTTAGTGCCAACCGACAACATTTTTGTGCATATATTTTTTATAACCAATTAAAGGGAATGTGACTGGCAAGATTATATCTAAAACGTGTGTGGTGAATAGATTATTTGATATTGTAATCATGATCTTGATGACGATAATCAAGTTTATATGACCCCGGTTTATTCGAATGTAATCATAGTCCGGCCAAGTAAACGAATATCCGTCATAATTACTACTACTATTTGTTTAATATTGAAAGATCTCTTCAAGAGTAGAATTGATTATATATAAGACTTCTTGAAAGGAGTCAAGATTGACCGAACTGGCAATGAGTGCAGTGATATACTTCCCATGGAACTCTCAGGCTACATAACAAGGGAATATGCCCAGTCATTCCAAAGTACATTTGTATATGAGACTAGTGTTTAGCGATTACCACTAACCTTGATATGAAGTATCAAGATAGTATTATTAACTTTGAATTCGGAACGTTTTTCCGTCAACTCACGTCAAATTTGGTTTGCAAACAGACCTCTTTCGGCCATGTGCCATCTTCAGTGTTCTTTTTTTACTCCAATATCGTTCCCAATTCAAACAAATCCTGTCGGAAGAAAAACACAATTATTATTATTTCTTCCCCATTATCCTCCACCACAAATTTTTTCATGCAAATATTGGAACTATGGAAAGAATTCTCATTAAGTTAATGATAAAGATAATATAAAAGAAGGATATAATTGTGGCAATAAAGTAATTCCTTTAATCACAGGGCACAAATTGGCAGATGAAATAACAATTTATACGTATAGACCTCATTTACTACTTAAACGATTTTAATAGAATATAAAAAGCTGCGGCTCGCGGCGGTTCTCAGCAAAGCTTTTTAGTTATTCTGTCTGGCGGTGGCAGACATATTCCGCACTTGGTATTTGTGGGTTAGATTTGCTACCATCGATTATCTTTATATTTTACAAACACTGGGATATTTATCAATTCTTAAGGGCAAATCAATTTGTATTGTGCGATAGTCTTCCCATCCATAAATAATTTCATTTCATTTTTTATTTAATAGTTCTTTCCAAAACAACAAATAATTCATCAGTAATTACGCTTTCCAAAGGATTTCAAATGAAATCCTTGAAAATAAAACCTTCATTACGCGCTGTCTGTCGGTTACTTTACGGCAGACAATAAGATATTTTTCTCTGTTAACGCTGAATCATTTTTATCTTTTAGTCTATAAAACCCAATTTTCAGAATTTTCAGAAACATTCCCACAATCAACAAAGAAAATGAAAATAAAAAAAGTAGAACGAAGAAATATGATTTTTAAAGGAGAAAGAAACCGCTTTCAAAAGAAACTCCTGAAATGCAAAAAGTAACGACATCCTGAAACAAAGTCTCCAAGATTTAAAAGGTCGCAGGGAACAGGTATCAACCAAAAATAATCAGCTGATTTATGCACTTGCTCCAGAAAATCGACGTTAAAAAGGCAACCTTTTAGTCGAGCATTAAAAAGTTATGAAAACAACAACGACAAGAAGACAAACACTATATTTTTTTAACTAGAAATCGAATCCTTTTTATACAAACATCAAGCAAACATCATTATCATCACTTGCGGCAGGAAAAGCAACAAAAACACAAACTGTTCTACTTTTACACGTGCAAGGAACGAGGTTATACAAATTCCAAGGAGAGGAGTACACTGAAAGGATGTTCCATTGATAAAATGAATTATTAACAGACAACAATAACAACAACGACATGCAACATCATTTGATTTCGTTTTTTATTTTTCAAAGAAAATTCTTCCTGCAGGTTCTTTTTATTTGTAATCGTATGTGTTTATTGTTGTTGTAAAGGCGATATAATTAATAGCAACAGGTATATTGGTTTGTTTCATAATTCTTGAGAAAATCAGCTGAGCTTCTGTTGTTGAGGTTAAAAGGTCACCAAATCAGCTGATTATAGAAACAACGAAGTTGTGGGTTACAAATTTCAAACAATGGAAATTTGATTTTAAGGTTCATGTCTGTCCGTCTGTGGGAGCGCAGTTGGGTTTGTTAATTTCAAATTAATAGTTTTTCTTTGTTGTGTTCCATTCAAAGAATGGAAACATTTATTTGTGTCTATTATAGAGCAAAGTACACCACCAAATACTGAGACACCTTGCACTTTTTCTCATCCGCAAAAAAAACTGACAGAAGCAACAAAAAGATCCCCTTTTAAATTGCCATAATCCTGAACTGGGAAGAATTTTCGTCCTTCTTATGTAACCCCACTACTATATTGTTGCATCTTCAAATATTTCATTTCAGGTCTTTGTTATCTATGATATACTTGCTGCCATTGTTGTAATTCCGCAAAACGTAGCATCTAAAAGAAAGGACTTTTTCATAATATGCCTTCGTTTTTTTTAATTCTCTAATTCTCACGGCCAGTCAAAATTGTTTGTTGTCCACAAATAACGACTTTTCAAGAGGCTCAAACGTTATTAATTTTGTTTGAAAGGAATTCATTCAATAGGAAAGAATCATTCTGGTCATGGCTGAGATTTATTAAACAGAATTAAAACAAAATTTGTAGGGATGTCAGTGCAACATTGTCCTTGTTTCTTTAAAAATAAATCTTTTGATTTTCTTTAAAAAATTTCATTTTTATTTCCACTGAAAATTTCCCAACATTTAGAAATTAATTTAAAAAAACTGTCTTGATTCAATCCTGGGAAATTATTTTGGCCTTCATTTCGAAAAAAAATATAACTGACAATTGGGCAATTGCTAAAAAAAATTGGCCCGTATGGCGTTTTTTTTTAATAGTTGCTATTAGCCATCTTTATAGTAATTTAAGGTGTTTGCTAATCTACACATTAGAAAAAGAACAAAAACCTTGTCACATCTTAAGGCAGGTACAAGCGACTGACCACTTTTTTAGGGTCATTTGTTATTTTATATGATTGTCAAGTTTTTTCTGTTCAACACAAATAAAATTTTTGCATTGAGTTCGTTTCTTTTTTTAGTTTAGATTTTTTTTTTCTTAAAATGACATGATTTGGCAGCCCGAACGACTTATTTGTATGGCGGTTACAATTGCAATTGTTCCATCGTGTTGTACTTTTTATTGCTACCATGTTGCACCTCCAGTAATTAACGCAATTATTATTGTTGCATAAATTCTATTTTGTTTTTACAATAAAAAAAACTTACGTGACCTAATTGTTTATACCTTTTATTGTTGTTGTTGTAGCGTGTGTCACATATATCACTTTTTCGCTTTGGAAAAACATGTCCTTGACAGCTCAACACTCTTCAATAATTAATTCAATTTTCATTTAAAATAACATTTGCTATTTAAATCGTCTGTTTAATTTAATTTTTATGAAGATTCAGGGATTTTTTTGCATTGTTTGGTTTAAAGGAGAATTAAGGCAGGAATGGATCATCATATCGAATTCAGTCGTACAATACTATGGGCAATCCTGCAACAATAAATGGACATAAGATTAAGTTGGAATGGTAGTCCTAATCTCATGAGACTCATTTAGATCTTTGGGTTCTTTATCTTGCCTTTGAACTGCCATCTGTCGGAGAGATCCCTTAACTCTAGGGATCTCCCCGTTTGATTCAGAGGACAGGCATATCCCTCGCAAAAAATCTATAAAAGTAAAAAAAATTCGGAGATTAAGATAAGGAAGCTATTTCAAATATGTTAAGGAGGAACTCGATATACTTTACACTTGGAAAGCGTACAAACTTCTTAATAGTCATGATTTCTTTTTCCTTATGTGAAGGTATTTGCATCGATTATTAGTTAAAGAACAATAATGTTTTCTATTAGATTCTGAGTTCTGAGTTTTTGCAAAATGCATTGTTGTTTGTTGTGGGTTTAGCTGTTCATATGTCGACATTTCAGTGGTCGCTAAACCAAATCGTCAGTGAACTTTAAGCAGTTTGAAAACACTCAACCTCGGATATTTATGCCATACGAATCATAACAAAATACATAATCATAGTAGGCTTAGAGTGCTTTTATAGAAACAAAACAACAAACAATTATTCTCAATGTGAGTAAATAAACAAAATGATCCAGTCATGACACAATTTTGTTAAAATTTATTTAAATATCAAAAAAAATTATTTTCAAATAAAACCATTTTATCGTCAGAAATTATTAAATATAAAAAATAGGACAATTCTTAAAAAAGGAGTTTTCGTTTTCGAAAAAAATAACAAACATGGTATAAATTAGAATTTTTCAGAAAAACTTACTTGTATGTACATATGTACTCCAGTAATTGCATACATACATTCATACATAGGTATGTGCATATGTAGGTAAATGGTAAATAAATGAGAACGTCATGGCCGACGACTCCCCCCACTTAATTATGTTCCCGTGTTAATTAATTATAGCCGTGAAGTACAAATTTTGAAATTAAAATTTCAATTCCCTTTTAAAGAAAATACAAATTTTGTCTCATTTTATAACATTTTTCTTTTTTGATTTTGTTTACAAAAAGTTTTTGCTCGTGGCAACCAACACTTCCTTTTTACACTTAATCAAATGTGGCAATGAATTTTTGTATTTTCTAAACCACAAATTCATTATCAATTTGTAACAATGTTGCATTTTATTGTTTTTTTATGTATATGAAAGAAAAAAATGTTAAGTGCTGGATGACCACATTGAGCCATCATTAAATGTTTGCAAAAGGATTAATAACTTGTTTACAAGTTGATTACTACGAGTGCGTTCGCAAATGCAGAGCTGCGCTGCAACAGAAGAGCAAACTTTCTACGCTAAACATATACAAATCAAACGATGTTCTTTTATTAATTATGTGACCATTGTATATGAACCGTGTTTAACATACCATCTGCTTCACGGTTGCAGTTAAGAACGTCCTCTATTTACGAACGCATCTTGGTACCTTTTGTGCTCTAATCGCACGTTCCAATGTGCCAATACAGCGAACGTGGGGTACTTAAACAAATAAACAAACAAAAGTATTCACATTGACTACAGGAAATTAAATTGCAAGAACGATTGCAATGATTTCTTTCACATAAAATCAATATTAAGTGCTGATAATTTCGAAAAGAAATCTATCTCTACACTCCACCCGTCTTATCAATCATTCTCTAAAAAAAAGTCTATCAAATGTTTCTGTTGTTGCCAAAAATCTACTAAAATCATTATTTGAAAAAAGTATCGCATTCATTCGGTGGTAATGAAAGAGAGCAAGAGGCAGGGATACGAGTATGAGAAAACCAAATGTTCGACGCAAGTGTTTGGGCACATGTGCTACACGGTGTGTTAATTTGAATGTTTTGAATGACATGTTTGCTCGCCTGATCAGCACCGGAAATTGCACTGAAGTGCTAAGAAGGAAAAGAAAATACAGCGACTATTGCAAAACATACACTCCGCATCTCCGACTACTTGTAAATAAACTGGCGAAAGAAGCGCCATGTGTTCCAAGCAATAATCTCTTATTGACACAATTGAAGTATAAATAAGTTTTTTAATAATTTTTCACAAATAAATTTTTATTGCGCCGCATTGTTGTTATTAAGCAAATATTTGGCTTGAATAAAAGTGTAAAGTAATCGAGCGGTCGTCGGTCGACAGAATGATAAAAAAAGGCGCGAATTATTCATTCATTAAAATTTTTGTTGTTACTCATGTACAATTATTTATTTAAATAATTTTGTGAATGAATTATATTTTTAGCAAAATCGCCACAAAAAAAATTCCATCAGCTAAATATTTGTTTTTATAATGAATAAATGAGTCATTTTTTAATACTCGTAATCTACTGTGGGGAAATTAAATCGGTGACTTGGTGGTGGCTTTCCTAGGCTTTTTGGCACTCTATAATTCTTAATCTAACTCCCACAAAAAAGTTTGAAAAATAGACAAATCAATTCGGAAATCATATTTCAGCCAATGCATTAGTACATTCTATATTAAAAAGGAAGTGGGAGAAAATGTTCCATCTCCATCTTATTTTCCCCGACTTGTACATTATTTTAAATATTTTTTCCACTCCAATATTTATTTATTGTATCTTCAAAACTGAACTAACAATAAGTATTCAAATCTTAAGTGTATATATAATTATTAGGCCCAACCAGTGTCTGACATAAACTTAGTATAGTAATTAATAATACATAAGAGTCGTATTTAGCAAAAAAATATTTTTAAAAAATTTCATCATGAGTGTGGCGTATTAAAGCCGTAGTGTCCCTCTTTTTTAAGCGGATGTGTCCAGTAAAGTTCAAGATATTACGAGTTCAAGATATTAGGATGGGACTCGAGTTTTGTTAAATATTTGCCTGCATATGTTGCAATTTTGGTGGTCACAAGTGGCATATTTAAATCACGATGTAAAATTGAATTTTTCATGTACCATGGAGCCGTTGTAATTTACCTTAAATTTTTGTTTGGCCTTCCTTGGATTCTCTCTACATTGGAAGCTGAAGCAGTGCCCCATAGCTGAATTCCGTAACATCATATGGGTTTCATAAGCGACTTGTATATTAAAAGTGTACAATCTAGACTGAGGCTTGAATTTCTACCAATCAGCCAATGTATCTGGGTTAATTTAAGCTTCATTTGTGTTAGCTTAGAGTCAATGTGGTGTTTCCATGTAAGACGTCGGTCAAGGTGTATACCAAGGTATTTCACCTGTGAATGTTGAGGAACAACTTGATTGTTGATTCGAATGGGGGAACAAGAGTCTCTTCGTAGGGTAAATATGCGGAGAAAAAATATATTTCTTCACTTCCACTTCATGTACGTAAATAAAATCTGTGCTTCACATGATGCTGATGATTAAATCATTTGCTTCGAATAGATCTTACGAATATTATTTTTAGTCTGAATTTCAGTGTTCACTTTTGACTTGTTTTCTCGAATTGTTATGCCATTATTTCCAAGATTAAATTTCTTTTATAAAATCCGCTTGTTTTCAAGTTTTCTAAAAAATCAGTTATAAAGCATTATTGTCAATTAGGCCATCTTCTACAATAAGTATTCAATAATTTTATTTTTAATATATGTATTGTAGTAATGCGAATGTACTTCTTAATAATGGTTTTAATGCTGGTTAATTTTGAGACAGAAATATGCGCAAATTTGCGCCTTTTTTTAATATTAAGTAGAAAAATAAAACCAATATATACATTTTTAATTAACAAAGAAAAAACTGAAAAATCGGTTATTGGAAACAATTTTGTACCAGTTTTTAAATAAGAGCGTTTTTTATACATATTCGAAATATATTCGAAAATTTTTTTCTCTTTTACATACACATAGTGCAAGAGAACTTTGGCTCTTAAAAACGAGCTGAATGGGTTCGTACTCCATACACTGATATAATTTTAAGGAGTCGAATTTGCGCTTGGGTAAGCTAAAAGATCGTTTAATGAGGCATTGATCTTAAAAGTGCCACTATTACTTCTTCTTGACGGATCCAGAGCGGCCCCTTTAGCAAAAAAGCACAGCGAATAGCTCTAATTGTTCTAAAATCCATAATTTCATATATATATATATATATATATATATATATATATATATATATATATATATATATATATATATATATATATATTTTCCTGCCGTAAAAAACCTTTATTTGTTATATTTCTTATCAATGCAGCCAGCGGTTTAATGTAAAATTGTTGTACTTCCTGCGTTTTCTTAAGAGAACTAGCGACCTTGGATCACTTATTCGCGTACAGCAATGATAACAAAAATAGCACACGCTACTCTCCTCCGGCTGATGTTCAATTCATAGAGCCTATCACATTATGCTGGTGATTCCACCTGTGGAAATCAGGCACGTTTCATCTGTCCAGATTTATCCAAAATGATTGCTTCACATTCATTAGATTATTGCATGGATGTTGGATAAAAATGTGCACCGATTTTGGCCGAATTCCACAAGTTTTTTCCAAAGTGTATACAACAGTTAAAGTTGTAGCGAAATGTCGAATATTTCGATGTTAAACTTTTTTATATTTAATTTTCATTTGTTCTTTAACGTTAAAGTTAAACAAGTGTAATTGTGAAAATTAATTAATTTGACTCGAGTTTGAAGGTTGTATTTAAGAATTCAAGTTTAAAAATTTTCGTTTTGTTTGATGAATAGAATTTATTTATAACAAGTAACTCCCTCACAACTAAAACAAATTAAACACGATTTAAATTGATCAAATTCAAGCCCGGAACTCGAGCCATTTTAACATACATTCTAAATTTAACAATGTTTTTATATACTTTTCAATAATAGTCAAATTAATTAAAAATAAATATTCACATGAGTCTAAACCTACATTAAGGATAAAACATATTTCCATTAGTGGTTTTTAATATAAGTACAATTCTGTATAAATATGCAATAATATTTGTAATGACTATTTTAAATATTACATACTTATTTTCTAAACGGAAGGTCAAGTAAAATAATAGCAAGGGGTTAGAATAGTTACCAAGTCTTTCAATTTACCTCGAGCTGTAATCGTTTATTTCATTTTTGATCTTTGATATATTGAAAAACCTATCGTATCGTTAGTTACAAACCATGGAGCATCTACTATCATTCTAAGACTTTTTGATTGATATCGTTAAAGTATTTCTGTGTTAGAGATGCTAGCAGTGCCTCACAGTTGAATTCGGTATGTCCATATTAGTTTTGTATAAAAGTACTTTGTTTTCTACGCCAAGCTCTGATTTTTTCCCAACAGCCAATACATTTGCTTTGTTTTAATATTTAAGTAATTCCTTTTTGATTTTATGTGTTGCTTCCGCGTCAGCCTTTTATCAAAATGCATGCCAAGATATTTCACACAAGAAGTTCTTGGAATTTATTCATTGTTTAAGAAAATATGAGGAGAACATTCTGTCCAGGTGATTTTGAACCTGGTTTGAGGCCTCTATTGCAGAAATATTACTTGCCATTAAGACTGTGTCATCCGCATACGTAGCATTAGTAACATATCGGAGGTATATAATGTATATAAAACTGGTCACAGTACGCTTCCTTGAGGAATAACAGCTTTTATGAATATGTTTAATTAAACAGTAATTATTTCATACAAATTCAAATTTGTTAAACTTAAGATGGATTTCGTGAATTTTTTTTTAAGAATAAGTACAAATATTATCTATATATTGGCGGATCACTTGATTCATGAATCAATCGAATACCGCCTAATGATTCCATTCTTATGGCTCTTTAAACTTATTGAACTTTTCGAAATGAGGTACGAGGTCCACTGATGTGCTGTAGTAAGCATCAGATATACAGACTAACAAAAATTGTAAATTTAGAAGAAATACACTTCAATATATCTCTATGTGAGCGGTAGTGAGCGTGAGTGTGCACATTCTTATACTCTTGTATAATTTCTATTTTCATTAAGATTGAAAGTTATAAAGTTCAAGAAGAAGCGGTTTGCTATTAGCAAACCGCTTGTTGATTTTTTATGTAAAAAAAGTTTTCGGAAAAAGTATATTCTTGCATTTATAAGTACATGAATTAACGTGAGAAAAATAAATGTTTGCCGGGGTAACATGTTGCGTTCACGAAAAGTGACTAAAAGCTCCATCGCGACTATGTATTGAAAATTTATTTATGCCGCTGCCAGACCATATGCGGAGCTTTGAGATCCAGTGTGGCCAAAAGTGTGCTATTTTCCTAAACAGAACTGTGTTTTTTTTTCACACATGTTTGCGAACGTGAAACGCATGATGGCCAATGCATAAAATGTTCTTATTAATAACAACAACAACAAAAATAATTATTATTTAGAAACTGTAAATCCCTTGAAGATTTAATCTGTGTTTTATTATTTATTTCTGCACTTGTGGTTTCAACTTTTAAATTTTTTATGGTCTCTCCCATTGGCATCTGTGCCAAATGTTTTCGAGAAATCGCTTGTTTATATCTTAAAACCACAAATTAATTAAACATTTTTAAGATTAATATTTTTGCCAATTGAAGCACAACTGCTTCTACGTCAGTGATGCAAACAATTTATTAAATTTGAACTTGATTGAGTTGCAATGATCGTTATACTTCGGATATTTGATAATATGATAAATTATTTCTAATAACTTTTTCTTTGTACAAATGTCTCCTTAACGCTTAACTCTTTCGTCGCATCCGCCGCCCTGTTCGTCTCCTTGACTTGATGACTTATTTTTGAAAACATCTGCAAAAGATTCTACGAATTGTAAACTTTATACTTAATTTAAATGTGAAATTTGTCCCTTTATCATTCCGCTCATAGCATTTGAAATATTACACTCTAACCCAAGAATAAGAAAAATATAGTGTCGAAATAGTTTTTGCACACAAAGTGTTCTTAGAAATGTAGAAGACCAATATATAAAAATGATGACTTATAACTTTAGACGATTCTACCACATAGTCCCGTCAAGGACACTTGATATTTCATCATACTAAAGTACACACAGGAAACTATAGTCTGGGCAGCATTTGAATAATAACTTTGGCAAAATAGATGTGTCGCTCATTTAGATTCTTTTTAAAGAAAATCTAGTTTTCATTGTAATAAAATTATTGGAAAACGCAAGTGACAACATGTTACCGAATCTCTTCAAAAGGAACTTCCTTTACATTCCTTCAATGAAATATCTATAAAGTGGATTTCTATAGAAAAACATAATAATGCGATTAACCAAGAAAAATTTACCATCTTCACCACTTACAGTGACCGCAGTGTTTCAAATTTCAAAGAGATGCAAAATTACCCTTATCGCCGACTGGGATTCATTGGGCAAATAATCCCACACTTGAAGTCATATGCAACAAATAAATACATACATATGTACTGCCAAAGAGTGCGATTTAAAATAAATATGTACTTGAAAAATTAAACAACAGCCATAAAACAGCAAATTATTAACTTCACGGCTCTTTTAAAAGTGTCCACTGTAATTGCTATCATGTACTACTTTTTTTTAATATTAAATCACTTTAACCAAAAACAAAAATTATAATAAAGATTCTCTTTTGAGACTTGTTCATTCCTTTTTGTGTGGGGATGATATTTCAACAGACATATGTATAGGGTGTCTCTTATGGAGGCAGAGAACAATGTTCCGCTACCCTGGTGCCATTCTGTTGTGGCAATTCATTATGAATAGACTTTAGCCGGAGCAATTTTTCCAAAATGTTCAATCAAAATTACTTTGAACAACACATTTCAATGCAAGAATCTTCTGTACAGCTTCTTCCTTTTAGTGAGAAGAGCTTTTAATTAAATGGCTGTGACATTTAACAGACTTGTTCCACTTAAAGCGACGACCATGGGCTCCGATAGCCCTGTGTGAGAAATTAAACATCCCCGTTATATTCACAGTCTGTACATCCCCTAGAAAAATCTCTAACTACGTCTATGCTGATGGTAATTCAAAATCCATTGTCGAAACATAATTAAATACCACATGATAGAATGTACTCATACAATGTAGTACTATTGTAATTATATCCAATTTTTGTATAATCAAATTTGGAGCATCAATCTTTCAAACATGTAGTGACTGTTACAAATCTCTACATTTAGCCTTTTGCCGCAGAAACATTGCTATTGAATACCATAAGCCAAAAATTGTCAGACTAGCATATTCTATAAATTACCTTATAAGAGTATACCTTCTTGCGACATTTGATTAGAACGTAAAGACCAATTTATTACAAAGTCCTGTGGGCCCCATGGATATAATATCCATGAGTGCAGTCTCGTAAATTCCATGAACATTATAACACTTTATATACATAAGTATGTCTTATTATAAATGGCCCCAAACTGGAAAATGCAAAACCTGTATTGAAAATATAACAGAGGAGAAAATCTGTGCGCTCCACTGAATCCCGGATATACGTCGAAAAGCCCCTATAATGTTTCGAATTCTTACTTATCTTATAAAGATTTCCATGTGCCTTCGCTTGGGCACATAGATTTAGTCGTCTATTGGTTTTGTGTCACATGGACATTGCGTCACTTTTTATGTTCAGGGACGTTATGACATATTTTCCAATTTAATACACTTTTAGAAGAAGAATAATAATGTTCCACACATACATTTTGCAAGTTAGTCCGTTTCTGCAAAAAAAAAAACAATATTTCATAACAATATTTAACGAACCATTTATTTCTCTCTTCTTGCAACATCCAAACTTCGATGGCGCAAATGTCCAAATTCATATTCAAAACATTTTTCTACATACATATATTTTTCCAACATGAAGTTATCCATTCAAAAAATCACCCTATACTTACATACATATATCTTTAGCCTTGATTTGTTTTTACTTTGTTTTTCAAATGAAAATTTTTCGCGCCAAAATTTGTTATTTTTTACTCAAGTGCCTTCAAAATCCACATCATTTGCCTGATTTTGTTTCTTCTGTGCAACATACATTCATGCTTTATGTGGCTTCATTGCCTGTTTGGATTGGCAGTTAAAATTTAATGTGTTTGTTTGCCATTCAGTCGATTTGGCCTGTCAGTCTGTCTGTCTGTTGTTTTGCTTACTGTCATTTTCGACTTGTTTGTTGGCATTCCTTTTTTCATTCAGATAAATAAATTTACATTGTTTTTGCTCCAACTCTAAATTTTTTACTGGAATTGGTGGGTTGTTGGGGATTTTTAATTTTCGCTTGGAAACAAAATCTTCTTCGGAATTTCTTTATTTTTGTATGTTTTGTATCTTGAAATTTTGTGCACAATGTTTTTGATAGTGATTTCTTAAACGTGAATGAATGTTAAATTTATGAAATAAAAATTAAGGAGTAGGAAGAAAACATTTGATAGAACTTGCAACAATTACTTATGTACACTCGTAAGTACATAGTATCAAGAAATTTTATTAAAAATTATTCAGATTATTGTCTCAATTAATTTGTTTTAAAAAAAATGTGTTTGTTGTTGGCGCTAACCAAACACTTTAGCCGAACAATGAAAACCATTGAAAATCATATACTTAAGCCAAAACCCACAAATACTGTATGAGAATTCCAATAATTCAATCATATTTTTTATATTGATAAACAAAGAGGCGAAATTCGAATACAATTGCTTTGTTGTGTGGCGCTTGTTAAAAAGCTTTCGAAAGCTGTTTTGTTTTGCATTTTATAAGTGGAAAAATGTGACTGAATTATTGGAATTCTCATATAGTATTAATGGGTTTTTGTATATGAGCACGACTGCTTTTCTAACATGAATCGGCTAAGATCTTCTGAGAGATTTGGTTCACGCCATTGAACAAATTTTTATTTACAAAAAAACTTACAGCGTTCGTTGCAATTTTATTTCCCGGAAAACGAGGCAAGCAGTAGCAAAGACGGAGAGAGTACTATAGTTTATGTGATTCCACTGTGAAAGTGTGGGAATTGGAGACATATAAATCGTTTTCTTTAACCCTTTAGAAAATTATATTTTTTTTAACATGTAAATGCCAGTAGTATAAATAGAAATATAATAGAAATAATAGAGTATCGTCGTAGACTAGTGGCTAGTGTACTGGACTAGTAGTCAGAGAGTGAAAGGTTCCATCCCTACCGTAGTCTCTGGGTGTTTTCTGCTTTCTTTCCTCTTTACTATTCTGTTTCCATTTGTCATTCTCTTTATATTTCGGAGATCCGAAAGAGACCAAATTATGGACCCACTTGAAAGATTCCAACTATATATTATTTCGCTATTATCGCAAATGAACAAATCAAAGCAAATTTCCTGGGAATAATAAGAACTTGAACGTTTAATTATTAAGTGTAAGTAAAAGTTCTGTTGTTTTGAATGTTTGTTTCTGACATCTAAACAGATGGTTTTGACACGAATCCAAGCCTTTTCTTTTGATATGATCAATACAAAACTCACTGCTGAGGAAGTTAGCATGTAATTTGTTCTTATCATACTTCTAAGTACTTTGTCACTGATATTAGATATCTTGACTTGAGTTCCTGAAAGGAAAATCATCCGATTAAAATTTCGCAAACCCTATTTACCATGTTTGAGCTGTTGCCACAACCTGCCATTAAGACACACAAGTTTTTTTGTTGCCTTCGCGTTATTCCTGTTTCGAAACTGACAATATATACTAATTCAGTCGGATCAGAATGCTGTCTAAGGATCGATAACTCATAAAAGTGCACGTGTTCTAAAATGACCGAATTTTTTCTAATACCTAATACTTTGAAATACTATTGTTCTTATACTCAAACCAATGTTTGTTTTAATTTTGAAACCTGTTTTATCGCAATTATACGCAACTACTCGTACATACTCTTCATAATACTCATTCGAACATGTGTGATTGCGATGTATTAATTATTAACGATGGGCTGTTCGAGTATCATAAAATCAAAAAAGATATTGCAAAAGAATTTTTTTTAATTTTTAATATTATTAGTACTACTACAATTTTGAAAAATGTATTGTTTGTTGCAGCTTTTGCTGATCATATATCGACATTCCATTTGTCGCTAAACCTAATCATCAGTGAACTTTTAGCAGCTTGAAAACATTAAACCTCTGTATTTTTATGCCAAAACAAGCAGACACAATATGAGAATTCTATATTGTAAAAAAAACATAATCATAGTTGGCTTAGAATGCTTTTATACAAACAACACAACAAGCAATTATACTCAACGTGCGTCTATTTTATTTTCCACTAAAGATATGGTTTAACGACCAATGAAATGTCAGCATATGAACAGCTAAAGTCACAGCATAGAATGCATTTTGTAAAGCTCTAACCGTTTAAAAAAATTGTCAGCCAGAATATCCTAAAATAATTATTGTTTAACTGATGTTTCTAATATAAAGTTTTATTTCAACTAACCAATACATTTTTTTTTCAAGGATACAATTATTTCAAAGCATACAAAAAATGTTATTTATAATTTATATATAAACAAAGTATTTTTTGTTTCTACAATAATAAATTTCAATAGTAGGCATTATTTATAATTTTATTGATTGTTTGTTTTTTATTTCCTAATACATTTTATGTACATTTGCGATAAATGTATTTGTAAATACGATCTTATACAAATATGTACCACAAATCAAAGAGATTTCTTGCCACAATTCAATGAAAACTGAAGAATGATTAAATATGAAAACCATCAAATTCCTTCATTCATCGAAATACTTTTTATTTTATTTATTTTCTTAATTCTCCCTTAATCCTCGTAAGTCTTGAACACATACATTGATGGATCGGCCCCGAAATTAAATCAATAATTAAACTTCATGTTGTTCATACTCAAATTTACTTTTAAAGGTCATAAATACATCCAAACTTAATGCTCTACATTATTTTGAATGATTTTTATATATTTGTTTTTTTTTATTATATTTTTTAACAAGTGTAAAACAAATCCTGCAACCTTTTTTTTTTTAATTGCTTACAACATTCTAACAGGTCACACTGGATACGTACTGGTTAAAGGTAGATAAGAGAATTAACCTGAAAGCGAACATTTTGCGTTTAAAAAATAGAGATAAGAAATGTAATTAAAAGAAATGTTGCAAGCGGAGGTGGGAGAAGATCATGTGATCAGCATGATCTGATAGTTCAGGAGGGTGGAAATTTCATGTGATAAAATAACCGAGTCACCATTTTCGCGTGATTGCGTCCTATTTAAATTAATTTTTCGTTACGAGCCCTTCAAACACGACAAAACATATAACACAAGTTATAGTTTTCTGAAAAATGAAAAATTCTAAAAAAGTGCAGCATTTAATTGATGACTTTATATAAAAGTCCATTATTGCACTTATTAAAGAACACAAAATGCTCTTTTATTTCTCTTTAAAGGGCAAAACATTTTAAAACCTTTTAAAAAATTAAACGTCTAAGCAGGGTTAAAAAATTATAGTAAATAAAATAAATCAAATAAATTTCCATAGTTTTTTTAGACTAAAGACAAAAATAATTCAATTATTTATCTCGTGAGCGCTAGTGCGCGTATTAAAAATTTCTCACGGCCCCATCACAAATTGCAACACAATTCCACTTTCTTTCTAAAGTAAATAATATTTAATAAATATGTTTATCTCGAACAGCTGTTTATAATTATATTTGATCCTAAAATCATTTGTTTTGTGTAGGAGTTTCAATATGTTCTTTCCGCTGGAACCAGCAGACCTTCAAAGTACTTTTTATTACGGTTAGAACTCCCTGCATCTCGAAAAACCGAAAAATAATACTTTTGTTTGAAAAGTGCAGCAGTCAAAGCTCCAAATCCTCTGTCTTACGAAGGTTTATTATTTATTCCATACATATTAACGACAAAATCATTGTCCCTTATTATGATTGTCGTTCGTCAATGTCACACTAAATCGACAGTAAAATGAATGGCGGTTTTGGGTTCGTTGTAGAAACAATTGAATATTATTGACGCCAACTTTCCGTTTTAGAGGCCTTCGTAATGTTAGTATCTATTCATTATTTAACTTTGGCTCAACATGGTACATATACTGCTTGCTAATCATTTTGGCTATCTTGGTGTTTCTCAAACTGACTCTGAAACCTTCTCAAAAAGATGGCCTGGTCTATCATTCATATAAAAGGGTGTAATAAATCCGCCTGCAAATGTAATCGGCAACGATACCACATTTTTGTCAATTTGGTGTGACATCAACAACGACGACGACTATTCCATTTGCAGTTTTACGAACATGGTAGCAAATTCTGTACAGGCTGCAGAACCATGTACAGACACCTTGCTAGAGTGTTGGAGCTATCTAACCTCCTACTACCCCAATGGCCCGGCAGCAAAATAGTGCCCCCATCTTACCTGAGGCTTCGCCAACCCCAAAACATTAGGGCAGCTTTGTCGAATAGCAACAACACCTAGAGATATATGGCTTGAAGAGAGCATCTACAATCGGTCACTAGCACCTTTTGCAGACACACTCATCCGACCCACAACTCTTCCCGCGTATCTTTGGGTTTTAACCACAGCCACCACGTGATCCCATAAGGGACCTCACCAATAACCAGTCTAGGACAAGTCCAAGGGGCTACTGGTTCCCGTGGCACCAGATGGGACTCTGGTCAGCCGCGTGTTATTGACATAATGGAGCATCGGCGCAGTGTGGGGTATGATTCGCTGTTTTATCGTTGCTACTATGGAATGTGCTCTAGAAACCCTTTCCCGAAACCCGCTCTTTTTGCCAACATATCCGTTTGAGGTCGGTGTGCAAGTGAATCGTTTTTATTTAGCCGAACTATTGGTATGTGGACTAACCTTCTGTCACTTTCAGCTTTAGAAAAAGTTCAAGTCGAATGTCCAAAGCGCTACTTCCTCTAGTTTCCTTTCCACAGCCAATTTCTCTATTTCCAAGAGGCTACCTTGTAGCAATACAAAGTCAGACTTTTGACAAGCATTTTTATTCTATCGAAAGGGATTTTATTTTTCGATAGAGTGCAAAAACGTACACAGTTCGAATGGTTCGATTTCGTACATTTTTCGTGTCGAATCCTCAGTAACCCCCCAATACAAAGGATTTGCATGATTATCGGTCCATCCAGCGAGTGCTGCTCCAGGAAAAAAATAACAAAACGTCCTCAGAATTACATTACGTCTCTTTAAGCAACTTGAATAATAGATATTATTCTATTAATATTTTGTTTGTCTAGAAAATGATTCTCGCTAAAGACAATAAAACGGCTTCAAAATACATATGAAAACTGATTCCTGTGAATTACAATAATAAATTTAGACGTCTTTGGTTAACGTGGCTCTGCGGATATTCTATTTATAATAGTTTGTACGGTAAAGGGTCAGAGTCACTATTGTAATGCGTGTTTTTTTTTTTTGGTGAACTACGCACATTAACAGCAAAACTACATCTGAGATTAAAATTTATTATTATTATTATTTTTTTTTTTTTTTGATGTACAAAGTTTATTAAACTTTGTATATGATGCCAATTAATATTTAGGCCACGGGCTAATACAATAAAGTTTGCCACACAAGATTTAAAAATCTTGACTGATATCTTCATGTAAAAATTTTATAACATTAATTTAAATTTAAATCGTACCACATTTCGTGGCAAAAAAAACTTGTAAAATAACAACAATTTTGCTCTTGTATTTTCTAAAACGAAATAACGTACAATAATGATTTTAAATATTCAATGGGGAATTAAAAATTAGTGGAGCTGTTGCCAGGGCTGGGCAGTATTTGAAATACATGTATTTGAAATACGTATTTAAAATACAAATACGTATTTTGTATTTTAAATACATATCCTGAAAGTATTTTGTGTTTTGTTATTTAAATACATGATCAGCAAGTATTTTGTATTTTGTATTTTAAATACTGCAAACCATGTATTTTATCCGATCCACTGTTGTAGGAAAATTTAATTTCTTTAAACCGTTAAGAACAGACAATTCATCTATAAAAGGGATTAAGATAGACTGACTTCCAATATTGGAGCATGGTAGTAGACCAGTGTCTCTAATTTGATCATTGGCATAAGTAGATGAAAAGAAATCTGCAAACAAGTTACTTATTTCAGCATCCTCATCTGATTCATTTTCATTTAACTTCATTGTAGGTGGAAAGAAGTAGATTTTCTTTTTAAATTTACAAAATTGTGAAACGATTCTTCTTAAGGTTGTCTTTAATTTTGACGATATAGCTGTTATAGCAATTCTGATTTTATTTGTTATATTCGGCACGAGCAACTGAGTATTTAGCAAAGTCTGATGCTGATCCAGATTTTTTATACTTTTTATACTATTTATTTTTGCTATTTTTTAATTTTAGAAAGAGCTTTAGTATTCCATGGCGGTCGAAAGGAATCTGAACAGGTTTTTCTTGGAAAACATTGGTTCAAGATCAAATATATCCTTTGTAGAAACTCATAGTAATATGATCGATGACATCAGCTTTGTTTTCAAAGTTAGAAATTGACAGTAAACTACTCCAGTCAGTATTATAAAGTAGCTCAGTTACCCTGCTATAATTTTGTTTTTTAAAGCATAAGCTATTGACTATCGATTTTTCCGCAGAATGAGATGTATATAATGAAAAACATGAATTTACTAAAACTATAGGATGATAGCGGTCTTCTGCCAAAGTGAATGAATCAGTGCGAAGAACAGAGGTGTCAACATAATCATTTACAAAAACCTGGTCTAAAAATTTAATATTATCGTTATAGATGCCATTCATCTGATAAAGATTCACATCTAGTAAGCAATCAATAAACTCATTGTATTTCTCATTGGCGCCAGATTTATAGGGCGTGAATTAACCATTATCAGTAGAACGGTTCCAGGAAATAATAGGCATATTAAAATCACCAACTGCAATGATAGTATCATTGTGATTAGACATTCGCACAACAGAGGAGATAGCGTCTGAGTGTTTCTGGTAAATTATTTCAGGTGAATTAGAAAATTCTCTTATGTTGAATTTTGTCAAAACAGCCATAAATTCAATATCCAGAAACGACGTAAACGATAAAGCTTTGGAAGTGAGCAGGCTAGAAACTGCTATCAAGACACCTTCCTTTATGTTATTGCTACGATCACGCCTATATATAGTATACTTAGCAGCAAAAATTTCCGTGTTCAATATATGTATTATCATTAAGCCATGTTTCAGTAAATGCTATAGCATTGTAGTCAAATGAGTAACTTTGATTAAATAACGCAGATAACTTCTTATTAATGCCACGAAAATTTTGGTATATAAGAATAAATTTTCAATATATTTGTTTAGTTTTTTTCAATATTTGTTGCCGTTGAAGGCATGAACAGAATTCCTTTGTCTTGTTTTAAATATAAATTCGCGAACGTAAATACCATTAGGCCAGAAATTTGGAGAAATAACTATATTAAACAACTCATCCGGTATAGTAATCTTGAATAATGCCACTATTCTTGGTTCAGAGTAAGAAAATTTATACACTGAGATATCTAAGTTGGAACCGTGCTTTAAGTTTATATATGAATAAACTTCTTCAACAGTAGTATCTGATGCTATTTGGGAAACGAAGATTGTTTTGTTTGGAGGTATAACTCTAATCGGTCTAATAAGACCTGCAGTATTATTTTTGATTCCAGTTTGAGCAGGACTAGTACATCTATTAGATAGGTTATTAGTAGTTAATAAAGTATTAACAGGTGTTCTTTCGGCGACTGTAGACAATTGAGTGGGTTGGCTCGTACGTTGAATAGAAGATACGGTACTGTCATTAACAATACATAAATACATACATGTACATGACGTGAAAGTATTTTGTATTTTGTATTTGAAATACGTGCAATAAATGGAAGTATTTTGTATTTTAAATACATACAGATTTTTAAGTATTTTGTATTTTAAATACATGATCAGCAAGTATCTTGTATTTTGTTTTTTAAATACCGCAAACCATGTATTTTGCCCAACACTGGCTGTTGCCAAATGGTGATCTCTCGCACATGTGGCATATATTTATATACATTTGCAGCAGCAGCGACTCGATGCAGAAAACTTTTTTTAATTGAAAATTATATATTAATCTTCACATCCTTCTTAGTGTCCTGCACAATTTTCACACTTTCGGTTTTTCTATCAAGTTGTGTGTATTTATGTGATGTTTTCGTCATTTCTGGACCGATTTAGGGTATATATTGTAACCAATATGAGATAGGACCAGGGGGAAGGCTACCTCACATAGTTGGTATGCTTCAGAAGTGGCGCAATTTTGAGCAACGTGTAACAGCATTGTATTGATACCTCCCATACCGACTTCAATAATAGACTGTAAAAGGATCAAAATTTAAATTTTCAACAAAACAAAATTCAATCGATCCTAAATATAGACTCTAAGATGTTCGCAAAAAATAAATTATTATAATGTGCGTTACCTACTGAGATCTTTGAAGGCGGTGCCAAATGCATACTGTTGTCATCGATGCGCAGAGAAAAGTAAACTTTTGTATACCAAACAGTTTAAATGTAATACAAGTCAGATGAAACATGTAAACTTGCCGCAGATTTTGTATTTAATTTTTATTCCAATGCTCCTCTGCCATTGATCAATTTGATGTATTGCTTATTATATCCTTGGACGTTCGTAGTTGGGAATGCAAGGTATCCTTAAACAAAATATCATGAAAGAAACTATAAAATGTATCAACACTGTACCGATATATTGCAAACAGAGGTTTCGGAAGCCAGCCAATACTCCCAGTAATAATTAACAAGTCCTAATTTAATATAAAAATTATTTCCTTAAACAAAATAAAATGGCTTCCAACTCGGTGAATAGGAATAAGAAAGTGCATCCTGCAATGACAAGCATTGGAAATGATCCGAATTCGTACTTTCAGAATTGAGTTTGTTGAAAGTTTATTTTTTGCTGTATATATTTATTTTGAAAATTTTAAGGGAAATTTTTAGTTTTGAGGTTGTCACAGGAAATTAAAGATTTGTAATTGTATGGAGCATTTTACAGATTTCTTCATTGAATATCCTTGCAGCACCTAATAATTTGCAGTAAAATTTTTTGTAATATTCTGTACTAATATTGGCTTAATGTAGATACTCGTAACTACACTTAAAAAAATATATAAATATAATCCAACTCTTATACTAGAATCAAGTAAATAATAATAATTAGTTTAAAAATATCCTTGATTTAAAAAAAAAATCATTAAAACAAGGAAAAATATGTTTAAGTCTAATACAAACTGGATTGTAAATTAGTTCATAACTACCCTAAATAAATTTCATACATTTAATGAATAGTTCATTAACTTGGGTATATATTTACCAAACTTTAGTGAACATTCATTATATTTATGAATTTATGTCATAAAAATATGAAACTTCAATTTGATAACGAATAGTTCATGGAATTTTAGACACTTAAAAATTGCAGATAATTATCTTCAATTTTAGTTCGTGATGTCCCTAAAGTAACACTTTCCTAGAATTAACAACAAACTTCTAAAATATTCTCAGATCCTGACATTTTTAGAAAAGTTTTGATAAATTGTTTTTGTTTCATAGAATATTAGAACTCGTGATTGTTTGGTACATTTTTAACCTTTTATTTGAAATAAATAATTTCATTACTTATTTAGAATGCCTCGATGGACAAGTGGGTAGAATGTTGAACTAATAAGCAGAAGCTTGGTGAGGCTGGTTCGGGGCCATCGCCTGTTAATTTGAAAATAAAAAATATTTTTCTTAATTTCTTTCCGTATTATGGATTAAAACAATCCATAAAAACTCCTGATGTATTTTTTTTCTGCAATGCAGAAGTAGTTCACTTGGTAAAATTAAGGAAATTTATGAAATAGAATTTAAGAAAAATTCAGGGCTCGAGTTTAAGCTGCAATTTAAAGAAATTCTGTAGCAGTAGTAATACCATTACTCCTCCTGTATGTACCTCCCCAACATTACTTTTCCAAATAAGTCCACTATGAAATATTCCATATAAACTCCTGATGCATTTTTTTCTCCAATGCAGAAGTAGTTCACTTGGTAAAATTAAAGAAATTCATGAACTAGAATTTAAAAAAAATTGATGAAATATTTCAAAAATTTTGCTTTAAATTCAAAATATTTTGAAAGAAAATTTCCGTAAATTTAGTAAAAGTTTTACTAAAACTAAGGAAAATTTTGTAGCAGTTTTCTATTGGTGAATAGGTGAATTGTTTTTACTGCACAGCAAACTCAAAATTTTCTTTTCAGTAACGAGATTCTCTGAATAGGTGAATATTTTGTTTGAATGGCGTCCCACAAAGAATTTTGAAAATTCGGACAAAAATTTTGTAGAAATTGAAATGAAAAAATCCTTCTTACTTGTATTTCAGAGACTGCAACTTGTACGTGTAGTTAACGAGGGCAGTAAAAAAGTTTTGCTGAAATTAAAATTTGCTTTAGACAGAATGTTTGTTTGTAATTTTTCTGGCAATAATTTCTTCTGTGTAGCAACGAGTAAAGTTCTACTGAATCCCAGTAATCCCAGATTTGAGTAATTTTTTAAAATGTTTTTTCGAGTGTACATCCTTTGGCTTCAGTTGACCTGGAAAAATTGTCTTTGGTTTTAAAAATCATGGCCATTGAAAATTTGTTCAAAATAATTTCAAGAAAACAGCGGGTCTTTTTGTCAAATATTTGGTTTATTTCGCTCAAAAAAAAAATATACTTGAATATTTATCTGTCCAGAACCCAATGCGTCATTGTCTACGAATATCACTTATATAATGTGACAAAAAGAAAACTACCGAAAGTGTTAGTAAAATGGCTTAAATCATTGTCCAACAAAAGACGTCATAAAAACCGTACTTTTCGAGGGAAAAATATGAATGCAACACAGGTTCTGCCTTCTATGGCAAAACTAAGGCAACAAAATCTTTGCAGGTACTGACTAGTATTTGAATGTTTTTTTTTTACTTCATACTGTGGCAAAAATTATGGAAATCGCTGCAGTTTTTTATAGCATCTCATTCATTCATGTTGCACTTTTCAAATGAATGAAATCACTCTTCCGACCTTTAAATCTGTATATTGATTAAAAATGCACTTGAATGAGAATCGCCCCAGGATAATGAAACTATCGAAAGAGTTTGAAAAAAAAATTAGTTCTTTTTAATGAACTTGAATGATCACATCCTGTAGATCATGAGTTTTTTCATTTGCTTTCTTCAGCAATTTCACAGTTGGCAAAAGTCCATCAATTGGAAGGCTTCACACTTAATTTCTTTATTATATAAAATATAATTTTATGAAAATTTTCTTTACAAAAGTGTACCTACCAAATCCATCTGGGCGAAACAAAGAAAATCCGAGAAAATTTTATTGGTAAAACAAAAATTTTCTGCCTCAAAAGTACAAAAAATAAGTGCCACGTCAGGAGGGAAGAGCCGGCGGAGATAAAGGATCAATTGCTTTGTGAACAGAAGACATTTCTTTCGTTCCAACTTTTTCTCTTTAAATAAGGGTGAGAAAATTTAGCGCTTTTTTCTTAAAATCAGCTGGAAAGAAAACTAAGCAGGTAATTTTAAATGTAAGAAGGATGGATGTATTCAAATAAATGAATACGAGTACACTTTGTGCTCCGGTCTTCTCTGGCCCTTACATGGAGTTAGTTGCAACCTGACTCCGTCTCTTAATTTTACATATAAATAAAAAATATGTCCTGAAAAAGGCAAGAGATTAGGCAACTCTTATTATTCTAATTTCAATATTCATTTCAGTGAGTTAAGAAAATTCCGAGAATCAGGCAGTTAAGCTGGCCATTGGCATAAACAGACAGTTACCAACTCGTACAAACAAACACACACACCCAGTCCAGTTTATCCGAGCTGCTGTAAAGTTAATTTTTCGAAAGAAAACATAAAAGTGCGACCATGTCCTTCAAATCTCATTAATGTGGTGATAAAAATGTCCTTTGTCTGCCATGAAAAGTGAACATTGTTCTGTAGGATTTATTGAGCAGATGTTCGGATATTTATTGGCGGTAAAAGACTTAAAAGACTTAAGATCCTCTATTAAAAATTTGTTAATTTTTTCACTTCCATCCTTTCACACCGTCCAATTCCAACAATATTTCTTTGAGGCTTAGAAATATTTTATATAATGTCGATGAGATGAGATGAGACTTAACTTAAATTCAATAATTTGTCTTAAATTCCAGTTCATCATGGGCTTTTTTATGAATTTTTTAAGCTCCACTATACGATAAGAAAAATTTCTTTAACAGTAGGGGGAAATATATATTTAAATCTAAGGAAAATTTCATTTAACTAGTTCTTTAAAAACATCTTTATTAAACTCTAGGAGTGTGTGTTTTAAAAATTTTAATTTTATATTTTAGAAAAACAAATTAAGTTTAATGAATGATTTACTTGAAAATAGTTCGTAAAATTTTACTTACTTTAAAGGTGTTAATGGCTGTTTTCTTCCTCAAAAAAAAGTTATAATAATAATAAAAAACACGTTGAATGTTAAAGAAATTCATGAACTAGGATTTACTAAATTTCATAATTTAAAAAATTCAGAAAAGATTTTCCTAAAATTTTTTTATATTTTCCAAAAAATTTTTCAAAACTATTTTAATATTTTATTGTTTGTTGTTGGCTTAGCTAGGCATATGCCTGCATTACATTGGGACTAACAAGCATTTAAGCTCGTGTACTTATGCCACAGACTACAAATACTATATGAGAATTCAAAAGGGTACTGATGATTTGGTTAGGGCCAATGAAATCCAGGCATATACCTAGCTAAGCCAACAACAAAAAATAAAATATTGAAATAGTTATTTTGGAGAATATCTCGAATAACAAATTTGATAAGTAATGTTTCAAGACTTTAGCAAAAATGTTACCAAAAAAGAATTTTTTTGGAATTAATATCTAAAATATTTTTATCAGTAGCGAAGAAATATTTAATGAATCCCAGTAAAAAGGTCTTTGGCGACATATAAACAGCCATTTTGAACTCATATAGAAAAAATTTTCCTAAATTTTTTTTTGGATGAATTTTTTTTACTGAAGCGAAAATATAATTCGCCGTGTGGGTTTTTTTTTTTGTTGCTGTCACTCGAGCCATCAATATCAATCCCTTATCTATTAGGGAAAATATAATTATAGACATCTATTATTTAACTTACTAGTCAATCAATAAAAATATAATACGGAAAATAATTGGCATTTCTGGTGTCTCTAAGAATCGACGAATCCAAAGGGCGGCAAGATGTAAAAAATCTTAGTTTTGTGGTTCTTTTAATTTTGTTTCTTCTTGATAAATCAATCATATTAAATTGAATAAATAATTTGAGTCACGTTCAGCTAAAGCAGTTTGTATCATCTGTAACGTCGCTCAAGTCATCTCAGCGCGCATGTCTATCGGCTGAATTACAAATACGTGTACATGATGAATGAATTATTTTTTTCTAAGCTGAGATTGATTACATTAATATAAAAAAAATTTAATATCTTAATAAAGTTATAATTTTCAATAATTTCATTACCAAAGAGATATGGAACTAAAAGTTTTAGCCCATTGTGAAGCGAAAAACTCAATCGATTATCTTAAAAGCTACTGTTGTCGCCATAAAGCATTCAAAAGTCTGTAATTATTAATCTGAAATTTCAGAATTTTACCTTTCAAAAGTATTTCAGTCTTTAACTTTTTCAAAGAAGAATGAAAAGTTGCGTACGTGAGATGTCAGCTGAGATCTTTGCATTTGATAAATTTATGAACGATTGTGCCACAATGTTTTTTTTATGTGTGGGTGTGTGTGTGTCGCTTTCTTATCTTAAATGTGTTATTGTTGTTAAATTTATTTGTATTTCATTTAATATTAGTAAATTAACATTTTGGGTTTCTTCAATTGCAGTCAAGGTTGGGAAACAAGGAAAATATATTTATGAAGTGCTCGTAAAACACAAATATGTATTATGAATGATTACGCAGTATACGTGGACACATTCACACTAATAAACGCACACATTCACACTAATAAACGCATACACACACATACTTACTTACCTACAGTATATTGTCAATATTTTCCGTCAAAGTGTGAAACTGATCCTTAAGAATTGATAATGAAAAAAAGATTTGAAATTTCAAATGAAATTTAAAAAAGTAAGTGAAATAAAACTTTAAAAGGATTTTAATTAAAAACAAAAGGCAAAAACCCATGAACTAAATTTCAAAATTAACAGCAAGAAAAAAATTAAAACATTTCAGTGAATGAGGGATTTATATTTTTCAAAAGTTAAACATCAACATCCATTCTAATACATAAATTGTGTCGCCCTCAAAAGAAATTTGTAAAAATATTGTAAAAATAGGACACATACACACACACACACACACACACACACTGAAAAGCGACAAGATCACAAATATTTTGAAACGCTGCTCATATGAGCAAAATGAGCTGCCAACAGGTACAAATGAAATGAGTCGATATGAAAGGAAATATCTACCCATTACAAGAAAATTCATGCTCAGGAGTCCTAGATTTAGCCGTTATTGCTTGTGCTGCAATCAGTGCACAGTTCCATTTACTACTAGTGTGCGTGTGTGGCATATGTAGCATATGTGTGTGTGTGCCAAGATTGTGATTGTGATTCCTTTTAATTTAGCGATTCAATAATAAAATTTAAAATTGTAATATTGATATAAAAACAAGCAGTTTAGTGTTCGTTTGTATACATAAATACGAGTATATTTTGTGTTAATCATGACAACAGCGAAACGTTCAAGGAGAAGTAGTAAAAAGGGAATCAATCCTGTTTTGGGAAGAATCAACATTTAAATCATGAGAAAAATGCGCCTTGTTTTCTTAATTTTTTTTCCTTCTTTTCTTTTTTCATCAGGTTGATGATTGTGCTTTGTTTGCTGTGCTGTTCAGTGCTCTGTTGTTGTCAAAAGTAAAATTCCAAGAAGTCTAACAAATAATGCACGTTTTATTTTAATAAAACCGAAATAAATTTTAACAAACAAATACAACTATTACGACTTGAAAAACACATTCGCATACAAACAACTACATACGTACGTACATTCCTTCATAGTCATACGCCCAAATGCTTCTTAATCGTGGTTTTGCTCATTTCGACATATTTCTCAAACACCATTTCCAAAACTAAACTTTTGCCACAAAATTAACATTTGAATTTAATTCCTTCCAGTCTTGCTGCCCTTCTGTGCTGCAGAATCAAATATTATTATTTAGAATAAAAATTATTCTCTTATACCCCCTGGAAATCGGTCTAGAGAAAAATGCTGACATACGGAATACCCAGTGAAAACGGACATGCAACAAAAATTTTAAAAAATTATTGATTCAACCTTCTTTTTAGAATCGCATTTTATCAAAATACTGCTTCAGAAATTATGGAAACAATTACGTTTCAACTCCCTTCATATTTTTTTTGCTAGATAATCATTGAATGGGATATAATAGCAGCGTGATTGACTTTTTTAAGCCGACAGTGAACTCTACAGGCTTTTCTTAGGTTTTCGGGTTAATTTGTCAACGTTTTAATCACGAATAAAACTTCAAAAGGCTTCGATTCGAAACTCATCCTAGGTTCGTTCCTTGGCAGAGGACAACAAAATTTCACCATGGTTTTTCCAGTTTTAAAATTAAGTGGCTTCAACCCCCTAAAAAAATCTAACCAAAAAGCCTCCTGACCTCCCATCTCTTTGGAAAAGAGGATAAGATCACGACAAAGGTCAGGCAGCCACCACCCCCACCCTCTGGAAAAAAGATAGGAACCAAAGATCAGCAAGCTTCCTCACCACTACACCAAATACGCAGCGGGCGTTGTTTCTAGGCAACGAGTGATGACTGCCCCATTATCCTAGCCCTGCTACAACAGACCAATCATCTACTTCACTGGAACAACAACCGATTAACGAAACTGATACAAGGCAAAAATAACAATGTGAAAAGAACTGCAATAACTCGCGTAAGATGGAGATGCTCTGTGGAAGCCAAATGCCCACAAGAGAGATACTGGAGGAAAAAACCTCCAAGAATGATAAATTTGTTACTGTTCTTGCCACAAATAGTCAATGTACGTAATTTAATGCACATTTCGAAAAAAATTTGACCATCGAATTTAATTGCCTTTGTTTTTGTTTGCGGGTCGTAACCTCCTGATAAAATTCTTTGCTTTACATATTCTTTTCTTTCTGACAAATAGTGGACGTAAAATGCGAAACCGCACTGAACTAAAAACTTCTCGGAAATGGTGTTTTCTTCACCATTTCGCTGTTCCTTTTAGCATAAACGTACTTTGCTTAGATCCTCAGCAATTTGTAAGGATGAGACGTATGATGGATGTTTTTCTTCTTTTTTTAACGCTCTCAAACTCAAGTTTTGAGCTCATTATCCTGCAGAAAGTAAAAAATTCTTAGAAATTTTTTAATAGAAGTATAAAATAAGAGTACTAAATAAAGCTTTTTTGTTTTCAATGACAATTATAAGTTTCCTAAGAACTCTATTGAAAAACTTCATATATCCTTCTTGAGGTTAATTTCATTCACAAAAATCTTTCAAATGACTCAATGCCAGTGCTGGATGCTAATTTTTTTCGATTTTCAGAGACGAATTACAATAACAACGAACTAATATTTCAAAATATCATAATATTGCTTCCTTAAAGCAATAACTTGGATTTCGATGAAACAGGAAATATATTTTTTAAACTCCCACGCTGGAGTGGAGATCAATATGACTGGTCACTTCCGTTTTTCTTTATTTTCTTTATTTTGTTCTGCTCGCTGCAACCGTTAGTCCAATTAAGTAAATATGGTAAATGAGTTCAGTGACATTCCATCTTCAGTATAAAAACTATTTATTATTATTTTTTTTAACATGGATAGTTTTCCTGGACTAACGTTGGCCCGGAACTGTTTATTTAGGATTGCGGAAAACGTATTTAAATAAAACGCAAATATTTCCTTTTTATTTTTTAACACCTCATTGAAGGAAGCCAGCAAAGGAAGTCAATAATCAGTGAGAAAAAAATTTAGAGCTGAAGTTTATTTAGGAAATTAGTAACACATTTTTGTTTATCAAATTTTTGATTTTTAAAGTTTGCGACTCTTAATGCGCGTAAAAAAAATTACTTGCTTTTCTGAGAAATGTTGCAAAGTAGATCTTACTTGAAACTCCAAATTTTTTAACGCAATTTAAATCTAATTTAGTCTTTGTTTAGACATCGAAACCATAGACATTACAGATTGTAATAATTGCTCTGCCATTTTAAAATAGTGCACAAGCAGATGAATTACTTGTAACCATTACAGATGTAATCAATGCTAACAATGCGAGGAATGCTTGTTTCAACAACAAGCCCTTCCTTCAACTCCTATTCCTGGTTCCTGAGCAGGGTATCTTCTCTTGCTGATAACGTTACGCCTCGAAGTTCTTCAATAAATATTCGGGATATGTTTTATGACGAATTTGCACCAAATTTTGTTTAAACAGCATTAGATCTCCTTCTTCAATGCACTAGTGGGTGTGGAATGCCTATGGGTTCTCTAAGCGAAGTAGGATAAAGAACAATAATCAACTCTCGGCCGTTTGGTTAGTTGGTAAACCACTCTGATGAACGGATAAATACGATTATATCATTAATAATGCAAAACTACGCAGCAAGGGGCTGATATATATAAATCGCTCCTTCCTCTTCAAGAGTTCCAGGCAATGGCAAAGGAAGTGCTCTATAGCCTCCCCCTTCTCCTAGTTCTGATAGCTTCTACAGAAGTCAATAAAAGGTCCTTTTCATGTCCTTTCTTTTGTGGGTTATTTGAGAAGCCAGACATCCATTTGGGCAGCTAAATTTCTACTAACCCTGAATTTTTGATCATCCAGAAGCACCTGAACAAACTGAACAAACGATCTTAAAAAGATCAAATTTGTTTGGTAATACAAAGTGGCGACCTCACTTGCAAAAATGATCAGGAACAGTTTTCCTGATTTTATTAGAGCACATACTCCACGTTGCTTTGTCTATGTTTTAGTGAGACAGTAGAATTGGCTACGCAACTGTCAAGGATAATAAACTTCCTTGCCTTCTCCTCTACTCCGCCGAGTATGCTGAAAATAGATTTTAAAGTATCGGACAAAGATTATATAAATAGTAAGATGTCGTATGGAGTGCAATATTTCTTACAGCGCCTTAAAAAACCCCATATTTCCTTCCCATGATTGCTGATGAAGGAGCATGTTCGATCGCACTTTTATGTACACAACACTGCGTTTTATGCGTGTTATGCCTGCATCTTTTAGAAGTTAGTTCCTATTTTTCCTCAATCTCCGACTGGTTTACCCTGTTACTAGCCTAGAATGAGCAGGACACCCATCTTCCTTTTTTCATTTCGTTTATGTACATATTAGTTGCTTCTGTTACCATACAATTTTTGTATTTATTACCCTTAGCTGCACTAATTGTTACCATAATTATTTGATTCTCCCTTCGCATAATAGTATCCTTCTAGTTTATAGACAACTCTCATGACTATGACCGACCGCCGTTATTTCCCTAACAAACCAAGTGAAACAGCGTTCATTAAAAGGATCACTTTCATTAATTTCATAAAAATTTGCTTGGAAATATTCCCATACTTAGATACATTGTTCCTTTGGAAACACTAGAAAATAAAATATATATATTTTTTTAATGCAATTTATAGTTCTCTTTGTGGGAGATAAAATCCGGTGCGTCGTAAGGATGTCATCTTCAAACGGTTTTATTGACATGCGATACTTTTAGGATCAAGACTTTGTTTCTCATTGTGTATTTTCTTATTGATATTTTGTTGCTGATGGCAATTCGCCACTATACCTACAACAAATTCAACTCACGAACACAACGTAAACCTGATCTTAAATGTCGTCCTTTTGCCCTTTTCCTCTCCGAGGAAGAAATTGTTTAGTGGAATAGATAAGAGTAACTGCAGTTGGATGCGATTGAATTTTCAGTTTATTTGTTTCCCATCAGAAAGAAGAAATATGATTTCTTTGTTCAGTGTTTTAGATGGTCAATTAATAACTGGCAAGTATCTTCTTGTTGTTGCAATCCCAACCTCTTCAAATGACAGGGGGAGACAGGCCATAACGTTATGCCAAATATCCTGCTGATGCTGGTGCTGTTGTTGTTTTTGCACAGGCTGTTGTGCATTTAAAAGCGGAGACCTGCTAGACATAGAAAATAGCAAAAGCAACAACAATAATGTCACGATAGAAAAAAAGTCATTTAATATTTGTCCAAGCCACTTATACGGTCTATTATTTGGGAGATTTTGTTTCTCCGTTCGTTCCGTTTGTCAAGTTGACAAACGTAGATATCAGTTTTCTTCATAAGGACTATCATTGGCTTAAGAAAAAAAGACTCCTTGAGCCAACAACAACATATCTCCTGAGAAGAATTTTTCAATTTTCAATGCACTTATCTTCACCAAACACTTCTTCCCAAAATAGCTTTAGTTGTTGTTTATTTAACAGAATTCTGCCTGTCTGTTTGTCCTGTTGTTTCAATAGATTTAACTGTTTGAATGATTCGTTTGATCGTGGCTCAATATATGTAACCGGAATAACAATTTCCATTCCATCAACAAAACAACACTTTGAGCAACAGAATCTATGGGAATTTTTTTTGGGCAATCAGCTGGTGTTTCAGTTTCCTTTATGTTTTTCAGGCGATGGGAAAAAATCAGAGCCTGTGCACACAAACTTTTGTGTGCAATAGAGCTCATAGAATTAGATGAGAAGTCAGTAGTTGGTCATACAGTGAACTCAAGATGGCTCAACAGAGATCACTTTTTCTATACATTTTCTCCGTACACTGATTGTAATTGTTGAGCCATTGTTTGGTGTTAGAGGAACAATAAAGTCAAACAATGAGCCGCATTATCAAGTGCTTACAAAAACCAATTTGTAAATATTGCACCATCATTTTATATCATTTCTCGTTTCACCTGCAATTTTTCTCATACAATTACGCTGCACCGAGCAGAGAAATTAAATGGTTGGGAACCTCCTACTTTGATTGTTGTTGTCCCTAATTACAATGAATACCTGCCATCCGTGTGCTCATCTCATGATCGGCTTGGCATTTTTTTAATCGCATATGGACCAAGACTGTTGCAACAATTAGAGTCATATAAAACATCAATTTGCCATTAAAGCAATAAATAATTCAAATTGAGCGTGTGTGTGTGTGTGGGTCAGAAGATTTATTGTGGGTTTGAACTCATGCTGTCCTAAATGCTTCCTTAATAGATTGTCAATATGCTAGAAGTGCAAAATTGATTTTATTACTCCGATTATTTTAATTTTAAAATAGAAATTCTTGATGTAAACTAAAGTTGGAATTGTAGCCATTTTTTCTATTTTTTACTCAAAAACTCAAGTTTATTTACGTTCACACTCACGTGAGTGTAGAATAACCAATGACGTGTGTACAACTTTAAGCGCGAAAGATTACAATGGTTTGTGGAAGGATTAAAATTGATCCTAATCAAAAAATAACAGAATGTATGCCAATAAATATTTATTTACATAAGTGTATTTTCGGAAATGCTTCTTTGGCGAGTAGAAACTTAGTAAATACATAAACAGTAAGAACTCCCAAGGAAGGTAATAAGATCCACAACTTGTGATCTGAAAATAGTGAAAACTCGAATATTTGCCAATGATTTCAACATTGGCTTTATCATTGCAAGATTCTCTCTGACCATATTCAAGATATTATGAATAAAACAATGATCTTTTGGAAGTAGTTCAGTATAATACGTCCCACAGTGTATCATACATTGTAGCGTATATGAAAATCATTATTATTACACGAAATTTTTATATACACGATTTAATTATTTTACAGATTTTTTTAACGGGATTCGGATTCGAACTTGAAAATATGATTTCATCATGACAAATTTAACAGTCAACGCAACGCGCTTACCACCTCAGCAACGTCAGCATTTGAAATACCTCTTTAAGAAGCCATGAAAAGGCAGAGATTTCCATGTAGAAAAAAATGAGATTGTAATACATTTCCAAAGGACTGATATAGACTAGTAAAAAAAGGGCTTCTAACGAAGTCATGAAAATGCGGGAGATCTTAGTATAGAAAAAGTGTAAATCTTGCTCATTTCCAAAGGACTTTAACATACGGTTTTCATTACAAAATTGTATTTGTTTAACGCCTTTGACTGAATTATAAGGCATCTTTAACATATGAAAAAGAGATATGAATGAAATAACGATAAGTTATTTTCAGTAGTGCTAGAAATCGAAGTTTGGAAAGATTCAAAACTTGATAATAGTCACAGTTTGTTTTTTTATTATAAGAAAGTAATACATTGTTTCAATTAAAAATTTAAGTAAAACAATATATTCATGCGATTTTGATGAAATAAGTATTTCTTTTAAATACTAAACAGGTTTTCGTAACTTAATTTCCTAAGAAGTCGAAAAAAATGCACTGTCGGTTGCTTTGGAAGCCATGAAAATGTCATTCCTCAAGTACAGCTGCTATATTTTCACTGTATATAGATCATATTGATGTTTATCCTTTATATTAAAATATCAATACATTTCATTCATTAAGCTACACGACCGAAAGTAACTTTGTCTGCAGTATCATACATTACATAGCAAAAAGGAAATCATCCATACGCTCTCATAATCCAATTCGGCTCCTATTGTCACGCGTTTGTGTGGCTACATGACTTTAAACCAGTGATGGTTTCGGGTGTAACATTTCACGTTGTGCCTTGTAATGTCCACCGCTGCATAAAACCAAGTGATACTCTAGTTGTGTTGATACCACTTCTGATTTGAGAAATAAAACAAAATTTTCGACAAGATGCAGAAAACTGTTTTCAGCTTTTCTCTTCCATTTTATACAATTAGTCGCCGTTTGGGTGATAATGAATGTATTTATAAAGCAAAATTCAAACAAACACTATTTGTTAATTTCAATGTTGGCCAAGCCAACAACAAACAAAGTTGTGTTGGAGAATATCTCGAATAATGAATTGAACAAATATTTTTTAACAACGTTTGTTGGCCTTAAAGTGTTTA
Organism: Germaria angustata; assembly: GCA_963681545.1. Classification (NCBI taxonomy): domain Eukaryota; kingdom Metazoa; phylum Arthropoda; class Insecta; order Diptera; family Tachinidae; genus Germaria; species Germaria angustata. The sequence continues at coordinate 2,879,484 of OY812998.1, forward strand.
TTAACTAATTTGAACTTTAGATCTATTTTTGTCTTAGATGCATGAAATTAAAAATTAAAAGGAAACAGCTGATTCTGATTTCCCTATTCCTCTTTTATTTATGCCCTAACACATTATCATAGGGGGAGCATTTATTTTCGGAATGACATGATAAGAACTTGAAATTTATTAGTTGTGCTTCATGCTAAAATTTTAGGCAAATTGGACTTTGTTAAAATAATTCCCGTATTCATAGATTATCTTTGGCTCATGCAGGAATGTTTTTATGAAAAAAAGCCCCAAGAATACACAACTTTTTGAAACGTAATAGAAATAATTACTAGGGAATATATCCATTCCTCCCTTCCGTGGATCCACGCCTGGATCACCAAATATTTTTATAGTTTGACGTTGCACTTTAGAAAAAAAAGAAACTATTTTATAACTTCTTTATTTTGATATTGGTTTTTCTCTAATTTAGTCAAACAAAATCAAATAAGAATTTTATGGATGTACATAAGTATGTAAATACACACGTACGCCATATCTTGTTTGTTCATCTAGGTATGTATGTATGTATATGTGTTTGAAATAGTTTCTCTCTAACTTCAATGAACCCACATCAAGGGTTCTATACATTGTTAACCGCTTAGCAATTGCATAAAATAAAAAATAGAAGAAATTGGTTGTGGCATATAGATAAATACGAGTACATACATATGTACATATATGCATCTGTATGTATGTATGATTATTTTTTGTATGTGTGTGTTATATAAAGCATTTTTGTTGAGCATTATTAAGCTCAACAAAGTGTCGTCTCTCACTCTTGTTATAAGTTTTTTTTTTTTGTGATATTGAGCCGAAAAGCAGAAGCGAAGAAAAAGAATGAAATCATACTGGTTTTGCTGGCTGAAAGAGATTTTTACATAAAATGAAGTTTGATAACAAGTCTATGTTTCAACATAATAAAAGGGGGTGAGAGGCAGCAGCAATGTGAGAGAGGCAGAAAAAAGCGCGGGCGCCGATAGAACTTGTCATTACAAATGCGAAAGCATTTAAAGCATGGGGGAGAAACCATGCCACGCCAAAGTAAAGAAAAAGTAACGGCCGTTTAGTTTTTTTATGTGTATTTGTTTTTTTTTTTACTTTTTGTTTGTTATCTTTTCAAAACAATTATAGTGCAAGAAATCGGTGATAGAGAACAAACAAATCTAAAACATTGAGTTGAGAGAATTGCAAAGTACATACTTGGTTAAATCGTAAAGTAATCCAAACTAATGGAGTATAAATATTAAAATTTCTGGTTAATATGAACAAATGGTAGTTTTAATTAATACACTCATTTGGCTTTAAATAACTACTCGCTGCAAGAAGAAATGACTTGCAATTTTGGTTGGCATATAAAGGGGTACTGCATGATCACCGCGCCTAAGTTTTGCCCATAGTGCAGGAGATGCTTCGACGTAAAAGTGGATGAATCACTGGCCTTCCGATGTGTGCGATAAGCTCAGGATTCTTGTCAGGATCAAATTTTCAATTTTCTCCTAATTATCACAATGAATGTAAAGGCCAGCAGCCACCCAACCATTTGTATATTGCACTTGCACCATAATTTAGTAGCATGTCTTTCATGCATTCCATGTAAAGTTGTGTGGAACATAATATTAGATCACACATGTATAAAGCAATAAACTGATGATATTATTATTCGACCTTTTTATTTTTATAAATTAATTGAATTGAGTTTATGTATTTAATTTTTTTTTTTGATTTTTCAATATTTCAACATCCTGTGGATGCCTTCTTCAGGAAATTAAAAATATTTTATAAAATTTTAAACAAAATCAAAAGAAAAAAGTTTAAATATTTTCAATACAAAATATTGCCAATTGAGGAAATGAATAAACATTTTTAAATTTCATACATAATAAATTATAATATTGTATTAACCAACAGAAATTAATAAAATATTTTTCTTTTTAGTGTCCGTTTTTGCTTTTGTAAATTAAATGCCTATAACTTGGAGCTAAATTATCTTTTCTAAAATTCATTCTCTGTGGTAATGGTATATTAATTATTTCTTACAAAAGACGACGCTTGTAATTCTTTTCTTTATCTAAAATAGTTGTATTCTCAAAGTCCGGGTAATGACTTTTATTAAGACAGTGAGTTAACAAAGCCGTTTTTGCGAAGAAATATTATTTTTATGTTTTTGGTCCGATCCATGTCCTGCTAATCTTGTGTTTAGTATATTTTTAGTAGTACATATGTCATTGTTATTTCCTTTACATGGAATTTAGTATATCACATTTGCCAAATATAACTTTTCAACTCTATCTTTAGTTCTACTAAATAATCTACCTGCTGTATTCCAAATTCTATGGCACATTCTATATTTTCTTCTATCAAATATATTTGATCTTTCCAACCTTTCAGATAAACCTAGAACATAAGTTAATGACTTATAAATTTTAAGCTCGGAATCTATATTTGTTCGCCGTCTTGTATTATACCAATATTGGCTTATTAATTTACAAGTCAGATCTATAGGAAAACTATTATCAATTAATATATTCTTAATTATTTCTTTATTCTTTTTATGAAATTGAAAATCACTAATTTTTAAAACTCTTTCTATTAAGTGTCTAGTTGTATTAATAATTATCCTTTTAGGGTGTTTTGAATAGAAATTAAGGATTCAGAGGACGTTGGTTTTTGGTACCAATCTGTTAATAAATTTCCTAAATTTAATATTGGGATGAACTGAGTTGAATGTCGAAAATATAAACTTCCGAAATAATACAAAATAAGTCATCAACATATTTTGTAAAAATTTTTGGCTTAATTTTCAGTTTATTAATACAAGTGTCCAGTAATTTCTCCATGACAATATCTGCCACAATGGGATCCCCGGCTTCTCCCAAGATCGAAGAACGAACAAAGGAGAAAATGGTTCTTAACTGCCTTTTGCCTATTTGTAAGAGTATCTGTGCCACTAGGCAAGAATTGTTGAGGTCTCATTTTGTAGTTTTACTCTGTACCATCTTATATTTATTACAAAATATTACAAGTATTCTCCTACAAACTATCATATGCAGTTTCATGAATTGTTGTTCCAACTGAAATTGTACATAATAGTCTAACTTCCCGGAAAATTTAAAGACTTGTTCCTTATTGAAAGATTTTCCAGTTTTATCACCTAGAACAGCTATAAACGAATTTGTTTGTGATCAAGGTATGATTATAACCAAACAAGTGCTGTTTACTCTACTACGAGCATCATATGTAACAGTTGCTTATGCAAATTTCAGGTGAAGGAGAGTCACTTACACATGTTTGTTATTCGAGAATAGGAAAGTTTCCGATTTCACCGAAGATCAGTAGACCGGTAGATTGCAGCTTAATGTCATAGACCATAAGAAAACAGTCTAGAGAGGTTATATTGAGGCTATATCGCTGGCCAATTCGCGTCACCTATGCGACAGATGATCGATCATACACTCAAATTGTTCATGCAGAATTTGATTTTTTAATTTCAAAGTAAAGTATAAAATTCGCACCAAACAGTAAACATTGTGAATGCATTGCCACCTGCTGTAAATGACTTATATGCCACTTGCTTATTTCATAGTTTTATCATGTACCGTTCACACACTTTGAGAGCTCTAAATTGTATTAAAATCGCTTTATTTTCAAAAACAGTGTAGTGTTTTTGAATATCTCCGAAAAATCGATTTCATGAGCTCGGTCCCCTTTAAGGACTTTTACAACCGCTTTGAATGGGCCATTTTTCCTAATTAATTAATTAGTGCAAGAAATATGGTTGTAAACAATTTTCGAACACTATTATTTACTCAGAATTTATATAAGTATATATAATTATTGAAGTTTAAATGATAAATCACATTGATCCTTTAACTTGTAAAACTATCACTTTGGATTCCACTTGATTTTTCGACGCGTAATCTCGTTTTTAAGTTAAAAAGAATTGTGTTATTCATATTCATAGCAGCATTATTAACTCATTCATAATTATTATGAACTTAAACATGAAATTATCAGTCTTAATCATATAGTATACAAGTATGTATGTAAATACATATGTACGTGTATGATAATCGTGTCACATAATATTCTATGTTTAAATTTACAACGTATTTTGACATTTCTATTCAATATTGCAATTGAATTATTATAATGGGTTCTTCAATAGGAACTTTGTCAGTTGATAGCGGTCACCTGTCGAATTGGCTGTCATATTTTAGTCACCATGGACAGATATGGCATTCAACAACACATGCAAATGATAAAATTATTTTATCAAAATGGGTGTTCTGTTTGGGGTAACATTGTACGTGCTTTGTAAATTTTATGTTCGCCATAATCGTCCTATCGAGAGGACCATTCGCCGTGTGGTGGATAAATTTGAGTCCTGTAGTTCAGCACTCATACAATGTCGAAAAGCAAGATCTGCTGATTATATCATCGCTTTCCGTGCAGGAGTATGGGATTCAGCCGATTTCGTGCTTTCGCGGACCACAACTTGTCGAATTTTATGTCGTGATTTGGACTTGCGCCAGTACAAAATTCGACTGACCCTCGTTCTGAAGATAAACGACGATAGACAATGACGTGTGTTCGCTGGAGCAGTTGGAAGCTAACCCTGATTTTTGCCAAAGAAAATCATCTTCACCGATGATTCCCATTTCTGGATGAATGGGTGTATATTAACGAACAGAATTATCGAGATTAGGACGATACCAGTCCACATGAGTTCCAAGAAAGTCCAACGCATCCCGAAAAATCACTGTTTGGTGGGAATTTTAAGAAGGCGGTGTCATCGGTCCATATTTCGTGGAGAACGATGTTAGCCAGGCCATCACCGTCAACGACGAATGCTATAAGTCAATAATTACCAACTTATTGATATGGACACCAACGACATATGGTGTCAACAGCATTCCGCACGAGCAAATTAAGGGCACGGTCATCTCACCTGGAGGTGATGCTAACTGGCAACCGAGATCGAGCGATTTTACCCCGTTAGCCTTTTCTTGTGGGGTTTCCTTAAGTCGCAAGTCTACGTGAATAAGCCACGAGCCGCAGCAGCCCTCAAAGTCATCATAACCTGATATCGGTCAAATTTACCCTGATTTATGTGCCAGAGTCAAGCCAGCAGGGCACTAACGAAACATTCGCTTTAACAATGGCTCTATGTAAATTCAAAATGGAAGCGCTTAATGACAGACTCATTAGCTCGATTATGGCTGGCAACCATGATCGTATCTAGAGCATTTTCCGTAAGGGTCCGTAACACTTGGGAAGTTTTTTGAGGATGAGGAAAATTTCGTCATATATTAGAAAATCCATGAAAAGAAGAAAACTCTGCTGGTATCAAATTTCATCTGACACGGATGGCCCTAAGTAAGATTATGATGGCAGCCGAACCTCGCTCGAGTTGTCGAATGTTAAAAATGATATTGGAGATATTATTTTGCGACAAAGATGGTACATGCCTCGCCGCAAAATAAACCGTCTCTGCATACTTAAAGTATTCTCATGAACTTTGAAAAAGTTGCGTATAATTATTATTCCAACTTAAACTCATACGTAATCAGACATGTTTGACAACGAATGGACACCATGAGTGAGTGGATCCCTGTATTTTTCTGGTAAAAATGTAAAGTATCAGATTTTATTCATAGAAAATTTTCAATCAACCCACTTTTTAGTTGCTCCCTTCTAAATCTGCGACTATGGATGAAAGAAGAGCAAGCGAATAATATATTGAATTGGATAAGGCTCCACTATACTTTTGTAGTTTGGAGAAAAATCGCATATTCATGTTGAGCCAAACACTCGATCGTATAATTTAAGTTGAGCATGCGCTACAACAACAATTTCCCCATGTACATGAATCTATATGTACACGAGTGGATGCATTCGAGAAGAAAATAACGAACAGTTTGATTCTCGTAGAACGGAGAAGGTTAAAGTTAAAAAAAGAGACAAGGCGCAAAGAAGAATTTTTGAATGTTGGGTTTTGTTTAGTTGTTTATGTGTCTGTATGTATGTATATTATTGTTGTTTTTGTGTTTTTGAAGAACTTTTTTTTCTTATTCCAACTAATGCACACACAGTCATTCAGGCAGTCTGCCGGTGAATGTGAAGGCTGGAGAGGAGGAAAAACAAAACAGAAAATAAACAAAAAGAAATTTTGTCCGTTACAAAAGTTTAGACTTTTTTCTTATTATTATTTTGTGTTCATGTACTAGTACTTTCAACCACCACCACTAAGGCAATTATGAGCTGTCTGACATACATATAAACACACACAACACACACACACACACACACACACACACACACATACATGTAAATAGCAATACTCAACATAATGGAGAATCAGATTTTTTTTATATGAACATGAAACAAGAATTTTAAATTGAGCTGATGATTTGATAGTGTGCGTGTTTGAGAATTTGTATCTGTGTGCTGGCTGTCTGTCTGTCTTCAATAAAGATACTTATACTCGTATGTAAAAAATAATGCTGAAGAAAAAGAAAAATATTCTTTGGATTTTTATATTAAATACCCGTCTATCTGTCTGTCTGTCGGTGCTCGTTGAGCGTTGAGCCGCCAAAGCCGTTACAAATGCATGTTCATATGACTTTTCCAAACACTTTTGCAGTTTTATGTTGATATTTGAAAGTGTCGTGTTTTCATTTTATTAATTCTTTCAATACGAAAAGTTGTTGTTCTGTTTTTAAGAATTTGTTGAGCTTGTTGGTGGAGAGATACTGCTGGTATTATGTGGGCTCATCATCGTGTGCTCAACAAACAACATAAACAAACAAAAAAGCCATTATGTTAGAGGGAGGAAAATAAATTCGCACCCAGTTGCTCGTAGTTTCACAATTAATATTGAGCTCATCGTATATTTCTTCGTTAAATGAGCCACATTCATACACAGATGCACACAGACATGAAATTTTATTGCAATGAGCAGCGTTTAATGCAGCTCATGGTGTGTGGCAGCAAAGAATTATTCCATGAAATGCTTTGGACGTTATTGTTTTTCTATTAAATCGTAACGTACTTTTTATTTAACACTCCGTAAAATTTTGTGAAAAGCATTCAAGTGACGTTATAAACTTAATAATAGCGAATCGAGTCACTTTAGAATTGCTTTTGGTTGCATTATTGACAACATTAGGAGTTTGTTGCAACAAAAGAAAAAATATAAATATATTAGTTCATGTCTTTCAACATAATGAATGGACACTGGACTCCGGTACAACTTTTAGTATGTACACCGATCTATATAGAATCAGTTCCCGTCTGTTCGTCTGATAGGAGATGGATTTTAGGAAATTCGTTTGCTAAAGGGACAAAGAAAAACGAAATCGAATGCTGGTATAGGTTAAAATAAAGGTCAAAACATACTTTCTTGTTCAAAAGCTAGAAAATGGGCGTTTAGTACTTTTTTGATATACATAAGTACTTTTGTATTAGAATGACAAAGGTAATCTTAGCAAGTTTATATAGAAAATATAGACTTCCAAGCCATTAGAAATAGATCATCTTAGATGAAATCACATCTATATAAATATTGGAACTTTTGGGAAATTGGTCTATATTTTAACGTTACCTTTAGGATAAATTCTGCTTTGAGCGAGATTTTATGAATATTTCACAAAAAGACGTCTGCGAATCATTATTGTTAAAAATATGTCTCACAGTGGTGATGGCAAAATCTTAATCAAATCCATGATTAGAACTTAACAATTAAGTCTTTTAAATCATTGAAAATTAAAGAATCCAGATTGTAATCGTTAGTTGCAATTAAAAAATAAATATGAAAAAATTATAGGGAACGTTTTTGTTTGTTTGTCCTTTTTTGCATTGAATCTTTTTCTTTTTTCTGAAAATGTCCTTTTTAGAAAAGGTATCACATACATTTTAAATGTAAACTTTTTTCAACTTATACATATTTTTGAGCAAATATGTTTTTGAAAGTAATTTTTCGCATATGGGTGTTTTTTGCAAAAGGTTCCTTCTTAAGCTAAGACTTTGTTAATGAGTCATTATTTACTAATTTCCATTTTTTTCAGTTGCACTTTTTTAATTACACTTCTCAAAATACTTGTTGCTAATGGTGCTTTTAAAAAGTCCTTTTTTTCATTGCATCCTTTAAAAATAATTTTTAAATGATACCTTTTCTGCTGTGTATTTCAAAATAGTACTTTTTCGAATTTGTGATGCTTTCTTCGGAAAATTACACAAATCAAAAAAGAAATGGAAATCCTTAGAGATTGGTTTACATTTATATGTACATACACATGAAAGTTCATGGAATGCAATTTAAAAATATTAAAATTTTGATTATGTTTTGTTTAGTTTTGAAAATAATTTAAATGGTACTTTATAAGTGTTTCTCAAATAATACATTCTTGGTGCATCTAAACATTCGGAGGGAATGTAAATGTGGCATACCATGTCCCTATCGCTAGACATTTGGGCTGGGAGGTCATAAATAAGTCCATAACGTTGTTTGAATATGAGATTATAATCATTAGATCAAACTATTGTTACTCTAAGTTTGCTTTTTTCGCATACTTGCATATTAACCCGTTTAATCGTATCAACAATTAAAAATTAATAATTTATTTTATTATTAGTGCTTACGATTAACATTAATTAATTGATCAAATTAACTAATCAGTTAACAGATTTATTTTGAAACCGACCGAAAAAATAAATTAAGAAATTGAATTTCCTTTTGGGTCGAGTTGTGCTTTTATCTACTGTATTACGGGCAGGGAGGTGCTAACAAAACGCTTATGTATTACGTAAGAAGATGTTTTATATGTGCCTTTGGGAGATGGGTATTCCATTACAGGTTCTAAAGTTTGGCCTTTAATTTCAAATGCCTTTAAATAAATTGCGCTGAGTGTATAAACATGCAAAACATATGTACATATCATACATACGTCAATACATGTGTGTGTAGCGTGAATAGTTCCAGAAAGTGGCAAAAGTAACGTATTTTTCGACACGTTATAATGAACAACAAAGTCAGCAGCAGGAACGGCAATAATAATAAACGGCACACAATGCTGGAAATTTCGCTCGTATTTAAAGGTCTCCGTAATCAGTCAATGACATCAAATGATATTTAGAAGTGATAGAAAAAGATTTTGGTTTTTAAGAGATGATGATTCGCATTGAAATAAAATGGAAGCTGTTCTCAAGGAACGCAAATTTCGTTGCTTCCAAAGTAGTCGGCAGTGCATTTTCTCAACTTCTTAGGAAGTTGAGTTAAGATAATCCGACTTAAATTTAAGAGAAATACTAATTTCTACATAAAAACAATATTGTTCTTAAATTTGGAACTGCAACTAGTGTACTGTACTGTACTGTACTGTATATATGTACATATGTAACTTATCCCTACTTCATATCAAATTATTTCTTTTCAAAATAAAAGAAGAAAGAAATAATCTAGATTCTTCATGTGCTGAAAATACAATTTAGTTAAAGGCATTAGACAAGATAATTTTGTAATGAAACTTTTATGTCTATATCGAATGCTATGCAGTTTTATGACTTCTTATTGAGATCTTTTTTACTAGTTTGGAAATGTGCTATAGTGCAATTTTTTCTGTATCGAACTGTCCGCATTTTCATAACTTCTTAAGAAGCGCTTTCTACTGACTCTCCCAAAAGTATTTACTCTCTGTAAACTCGTACATATAAATAATACGAGGACGAGGACGAGGTGGCAAGTGCCATTGAGTTGGCACTTGCCAAGTTGAAATTATATTTCCAAGTTCGATTCCGAATTTGGTGAATAAACAAGCAGTGAATTAAGGATGGTTTTCATATATATGTACGTTACAACAATGTATAAATATACTGCGGAATGAACAACATCTCAATTAGTTCCAAAAAATCGTTTTTTCATAACATCTTGAACATGATCTCAAACCCGGTGAATATGAGACAAATCTTGGAAAAGATCATTATCAAAAGTTGTGGATATTATTGACTTCTTTGGAAGTGCTTTGTTCATTAATCAATTAGAAATTACATGGGGCATTGAATTATGTCCACCATATTTCACAATAAAACATTAAATGCAATAATAAAAGAAAAATATTCATATTACAAATACATTTGTATTAATGTATACATACTTAAAATTCGTATGTATGTACGTGTGTAAGCGGTTGCTCTTAATGGGATGCCAACACTTGAGAATTTATAGAGAAAGGCTCATTGTCGAGTCAGTTGTGTCCATCCAAAAATAAGGAAAGTATCTTCTCACGATGTTCTTCCATGTTGAGCGGTACTTGAAATGAAATGAAGAAAGAAATGTTTAAATCTCATAAACATTTTCATATTTGTATTTAATATCTTGAGCAAACAAAAAATTGTTGTTCTACTTCTTACTTATAGCCACTTGTATAAGCACATTCATACATGCGAGTATTCAGGCTCAACATCATCCTTTTTTCCAAAAAGTAAAAAATAAATTAAAAAAAAAACTTAAGAATTTGTCTTTATGTATGTCCACACATTCATACTTACGTTTTTAATATGGCTCAAAAACAACTTGTGTGTTTTGTTGTTGGCACATGGTTATAACTCATGCTCTTCACGTTCACAACCTGTGTCTGGCATGTGCACCAGCCAACTAATCGTACGGCCAACTCCGACTGCATTGCACTTTTTATATAATTTTTGTTTTTGGTTTCTTCCTTTTCTTTTCTCCTAAGATGTCCTGTTGGGTTTATTTTTCATATTATTTAGTATCCTGTCTGATAGAATAATTTCGTTCTTGTTTCCCACACTTGTTAACATGTTAGTTTTTCTTTAAACGACATGATTTTTGGGTACTCGTATGCAAAAGAATCCATCATTCTTCCTTTTCAGGAAAATAATTAAACTCGTGCTTAAAGCAACGCCTACGTAGAATAACTAACTCTGGGATGCCTGTCGTCCCTTTATCTCAATAAGTGCGGGTTAAAATATTAAAATCATTCACATATTGCCCAAAGTCAAAGATAACATTGTGCAGTTTTAATGTAATAAAGAAACCAAAGACGCCTAATGAGGCATATTATCCAGGCCACTTGAGGACATGCACGAACATTTAATTTTTTGATAGATCTTATTCTGAAAACTTTCATTTCCGTTGGCTAAGAAGTTGGGTGTTAAACCCGTTGTAGGAAAAGGAGAAAGACTTACTATAGTTGGAAAACTTTTAAGAAGAATTTAGAAATGAAACCGATTCCAAAGTCGTTTTAACTCTTGCATAAGGACTTCTGCTCCAATGCTCCATTTAGCCAGAAATCTCTATCCAGTTGAAAAACTTTATTACGTACATGTTTGTCACGATCTGCAATGCAGAATTGCTTTAAAACGAAGACTAGGACGCGCATATTTTTCCTCTATAAGAAGTTACTAAATTAAGGAGAGTGAAAAGAGTATTGCCAGCCTTCGGCAGGGCTCAAGGATATTTTTAATTAATTATGCATTTGAAAAAAATTGCGCGGGAAAGGTTCCAAAATGCGGTATGACTCTGTGGTTGTGATTTTGTTGCGCAGGTATTTTGTCATTCTTAAACTCAGAACACATTTTAAGACCATGCAGGACTTAGTGAATCCCGAGACAACTCGAATGCTGACGATAAAATACATACGCAAATCTCAAACGCAGTTATCTCTATCGATTTGCTCAGGGACTATAATCGTGCACAATAGTATTCTGCCAGGTAGTCTGGACCTTAATGCCAAAGAACACTTGAAATTTAAACGACAAATTCCAAAAAGACTGTACGCAATTAATCCCCAGTAAAAATATAGCTTCCAAAAGAGTAATGAAAGTGCTAAGATTATGATCTTGAACATAGTCTTGTCATTGCAGGATGTTCCCTTTTTTGATGGTCATCCAATATTTCGGGAACAATAAATAAATAAATAGGGAATAGACTTTATATCTGAAGAAAGAGGGTGCAAACTATCCACGAATGCCTTATCCAAAGGTTATTGTATCGATGATTAACTGATGAAAAATAATATGTTCATAATCGCGAATAGATTTTTAAATATTTATTAATTAGTTCAAGCTTCGTTTGAATGTCGTGCGAATATAAATCGATTAGTTGTGGTACATTTCAAGATCCGAAATTAAAAATTGTCTAAAAAAATTTATTTTGGAAAAAAATATTTGCTGCAAACTTTGAAAAAGTGTTTTTTTTTCAAATATGCAACTCTGAAATTTCTTTTCAAATTTATTTTATTGATCCAGTAAATACAGAAACGTTGAAAATTTCTTCGAATGCCGAAAATGTGACCAGAATCGATTTATTCGTTCGAAAGATATTGTAATCGAAAATTCTCGAAAAGTATTTTACTTCTACATAACTGTGAATAATCTTCTTAAATCGGTTTTCGATTATATTTTAGGACCTTAAAATATATTTACAGCTTAAGAAAAATTTCGAATTTTCTTTTTTTAATTACTGCAAAAACTCTCCTCAAATCAAGCTTAATATCAACAGGATAATGGATATAAATATAGTATGGATTTTTTTTGTCCGATCACTTCTGAGGGGTTTAAATCTCTCTTAAATCTCCTAGCTTTATTGGCTTTTTCTTCTCTGCTGTTCTTCCATTGAGTTTTTGATTCAGTATTAGTACTGAATATTCAACTGATCGCAGGGCTCGTCGAATCTTCGTTTGCTAGTGAAGTGACATGTGTTGACGTTGAAATATTTCGATTTAGAGCAGTTACTTGTTGTGTCTCGATTTTCCCAATAGGAGATTTATTTCTTCAAATATTTGCCCAATCTGATGTATAAATTTATGAATATTTCATTCAATATTCTTAAAATCATTTTATCCCAAATTGCTTTATTACTCCACTACACTAAAGATCTTCAACAGTGATTGTAATATTTATGAGATCCCATCCTTCACGCCGTAGGGAGAAATTAAGATTTTTTTCACAATTATTTTTGCTCAAGCCCAGGCACAAAATGGAAAGGACGGGTGGATGCAGAAAATGATTGGAACCACACACAGAGTTTGAAGCAGAAGAAAATCGAGAAGAGTTCTGTAAAACTAAATACAAGAACGCAAAGTCATGTGAGAAGTGGCGGAGCAAAATTAAGGTTTTTACTGTTTTCAAAACTTAAAGTGCAAAAGGAGAAATATTGCACGCTACAACACAACTTGTGCTTCTCAAAGTCTCTCTTTGAGAATTCTCAAAAGTGATTATCATGCAAACAACGTTAAGATAAACGATCTAATGAAAGCAAAAAAAAAAATGGAAAAAAATTCTTCGAACAAAAACTTCCATCAGCAATGCCAGTCCAGTGGATCTCAAATGTTTGCGAGAACTTGCAACGAAATTTGAAATTTGTGTGAAAAAATTTTACAGTCGTAATACTTTTGAAGAGCAAATGTTCAGAAAATCTGCTTTGAAAGAGGCGTTCTTAAATCAAAAAAAAAAAAAAAAAAAAAAAAACGCATGAGCAGAATGTACGGGAATGACCAAAAATTCTCATGAATATTTTTTTCTTAATTCTTTGGATGCACTTATACAAAAAGTGCAAAAGTATCCTTTCAATGAATGAAATTTGTTATTCACGAGAAACATGTTTAAATAAAGATCGCTTTGTAACCAGTTAAACATAAAGTACTAAAATGCAGAGATGGGTGTGGTTCGCCATTAACTTTAGCAGATTATAAAATGCATTTGCCTCATCTCTTGTCTTAATGAAAACTGTCGAGTTATTTAGTATTTCTTTTTTATGTTGTTGTTATTTTTTGTGTTAACCACATACAATGAAGTGACAAATGACAATCTATCAATGGGTATGCAGATAACAAACGTGTGACTTTTTTCCTTTTCGACTCCAAGTGAAACTCAAATCGATAACAGGAATTTCGGTGCGCTCAAAAGGTTTCTTTAGCCAAACCAATATTTGTGGTTGAATGTCCCTATTTTAAGGCAACAAACAGTATACGAGTGTTTTGATTTTCTTTGTTCCCTTTAACTGACGTATTTTGTAATGTGAACGGGCTTGTTCTTTTCAGCTCTTTCGTCTTCTTTGCCCTTGTAGTTTGATGGATTCTGCCTTAAAGGGTAATTGTGCAGTGATTGTGTGTGGTTGAACAGATATTGAATTGAAGAGAAAGAACCTCTCTAGTTTGGCTTACATAACAGTTTAGATTTCGTAAATTTGTGAATGAATTGCGTGTTTGTGAAAACAAAGTAAGAAGTCAAGATAATGATATTTTAATGGACCTTAACTTGTTGCTAAGTGTTGCCGATGCTGATGATGTTAATGTTAATCGACGGCATTGTGGTCTGTCATCCGCAGCAAGAGCAAGATATCAAAGCTTGGAGAGCTTTTCCAGCAATTATCCCCCACCAACCTGTTTCACTCTAATCATTACAACACATTAAAAATAAAAAGTGTAAAGGAGAGGAAGCCTTGACTTTTTTGTATTACAAAAAGAAGCTGAGAAACAACAAGTGACCCGCCTTAGCAAAGGCAAAAAAAGTAAAATACCCATCGCACTGTGGTACATTTGGCGTCTGGAAACTCGTAACTTTTTGAATGAAACACAGATTTTTGAATAAAAACTCCATTCATACTTCAGCATAGTCTCCTTTGGTCTCTGTAAAAATTGTCCAAAGCGATGACTTTATTGGCTGATAAACCCATCTTGGCCTTGTTTGACACCTATTCACCCAGAGAAACCAATTGTGTAGAATGCTGTTTGGTTTCTGGTGTGTTGTGATCGTTCCACGTTTCGTCTACGGTTACGAAACGGGGAAAACTCGTCCATGTTGCGGTGGAACAATACCAAACATTCTTGCAAAGTTGTCACACGATTGCTTCTGTGGTCAATTGTGAGCAAACGCGAAAGTTTTCTCATACCCAAGTGCCATATAATATACCTATATCATTGATAATAAAGTCTTTGAATTCTTCCTATCGGTCAAGGATATTAATTCTATGAAAAGTTAAACCCGTTTTGCCGCGTTCATGCTAAATGCCCCACTGTGTGCCATCCACAAAATAAAGAAAAAGTCAAATAATTCCAAAAGGACAATGATAAAATGTCAGTTGTTATCACATTAACACATTTCACATGTACACATATGACCCAAAACATAAAATAAAACTGTCTTAAATCCTTCTTTTGAATGTTGAATATTTTTGCTCTATTCCCCTCCCGCTTTTTTCCAGTGTAGGAATTTATTGGAAAGATCTCGACTAAACTGGAGAATAAATAAAACGACCCGAGTCTTTTAAAAGCAATCAAAGACCATAAAATACAGTTTAAACGGTGCCATTATTGTCGGCTTCAAGCATTAAAACCGCTGTCAAATATTGTATCGAATTAAAAGCAAAGATATTAAAAACATTAAAGAAGACGAAGAGAATCTCAACAAAACAAAAAAAAACTCTGTAATGAAATCGGAATCAGAGCAACGAATTAGTGTAGTTTTCATTTGATCGTTCAATATTTGACCAGAGCAAGTGCCCCTCTCACTCTGGCCTGAAAAAACAAGTGCATAATGTTACAACAAATCTGTAATTCTTTAATTAATTGTTATTTCGTTTAACTCCAATTTCCATTTAACGAAGAGAAGAAGCAAATGCCAAGATGTATTTGGCCAAATATCCTGAACAGGCTATTTATGTGTTTCCTCTATTAAAAAAAATTTAAAAAAATTTATCAAATCTTTTCAAAGCGGACAAATGTAAAGTAAAACATCCTCTATTAGACCAAATGTGGAGGGAAAAGGCGGCAAAGTTCAGTGATTTGAGGCTCTACTCAGCTCAACACGTCGTTGTGTTTTCTTGCTCAATCTTTACTTGGTTGGGTTTAATGCATTTCCAAGAATTCCATCATAATTTTTATAGTCTTTTATAGACTGTTTTGTGTTATTTTTACTGGTTGCAGTTGGATAATGCAACAAATAACACAAAACGTTGCTAGTGTGCACACTTCGTACATACATTTAAAGTAGTTGTTGGCCCGTTTACTGAAGAGATTTTTTCCTTGCTTTTACTTTAAAATATCTCATCGCCGTCATCTGAGCCTCCTTCCAAGTAGGAGTAGTTGCACTAAAAGACATTCATGTGAAATATCGAATATTTTCAAAATTAAAGGTAAATATTAGTGTTGTCTTAACACAAATGCATTCATTGTATTCGTACTGTCGTATACTAAAATAATTAATTTTATATACAAACACATACCGCATACATACATACATTTGTTATATTATTACGTGTATGTCAACACAAACGCAGCAGGTCTTGCAATTGTTTTACTTTCGGATTTTCAAGTAAAAAATATATTCTATGGGTAATAAAATGCACCTTTTTATTACTAAATCAAAATAAAAATTTTAACGCGTTTCTAGAACAGCAATTGCAACAACTGAATTGTTTCTATTCGAAAGGCGATATTTCCGGTATTTTGGCGGTAGTTATATCGCTTTTTAGGATCCACCGTAGCAGAATGCATTATACATGTTAAACAATTTCCTTCTGCAACAGCAAATCCGAAATTAATTAAATTATGTGCTTTAGACGATTATCCTGTCGGACGAACCAACGCTCTCTTAAATTTATACTCGTAATATCGTTTTACGAAAAAAGCTTCGTTTTCGTCTAATATGGACGTAGCGTATCATTCGTATAAGCAAAAATGGAAAGTTTGAGCAGTTATTTTTCGCTCAAGCAAGATACCTCGGATAAGTGAAACCCGTTTCGTTTAAATGAACTCAGAACTTGAAAAAAACAGATGTTGGCTGATTTTGAACTGAGGTGACATCGCTTGCGTTGAATAGGATTTATATGGTCCGGCACTGCATGGCGTTTCGTCAGCGGTAAGTTATTTTCTCCTATTCGACGCACTTTTCCAAAAACAAAAATTTCTTCGCTGAAACCGTTGTTAACTTGAGCGGGTTTTATTTCAAACGAACCAAATAAAATACTTTTAAATTATTCTAAAACAATAGTTAAGTATTTTTGTTTCTTTTATCCGAATTCGTCTGTATATTGAAAATGATCCCCATCACGCCAATAAACTCAAAAACTACAGCTCTAGATGTGGTAGTGACACCACTGCGCATTATATTATTTTGCACTCATTGTCTACTTCGAACGCTACACAAATGGACTAAATCCATATTTTTCGACCCTGTGTGGATTTGTTTTATCACATAAATCCTCCTTCTATCTGCATAAATCAGCCCATAATCTCGGAGTATTTTTATGAAAAATTAGTAACGTTAAATAACTTTTAAATGTGGCATCCATCTCAGTGATGTCTATCCGTTTTCGTTGGTCCATCAAAGTTCTCTTATTGTCGTCGAATAAAAACATTGTTCTAAACTCTAAATCGGGGAATTAGTTTGAAAGAATAACTCCTGATTTGATCTCAGTCCACTTGATGACTTAGTCTAATTTTGACTTAGTATAGCAAGCTCCCTGTGTTTTAGGAATTGTTATAAAACTGCGTTTTAAGTGAACATATTTAAGTTAAATTTAATATTAACGGAATGAGAATTCACACAACATGTGTGTCTTTGCAGCGCACAACATTTATATGATGTGTCTGTTGGCGTGTGTACTCGTAGATAAAGGATATCAAATTGCTTGCTTTTTCGTCGTAACTATACTATAGAATCGAAATAGAAAAAAATATACAGAAAATAGTGTTTAAATAATATCTACGAGTATAAATAAATTAAAATAATAAAATCTATATTTTACTCCCTTTTTCAAATATATACGAAAGAAAGTTTAAACGAAATCAATGCAATTATCTTACCCACAATCATAATGGACCGTATAATGTGATGATAGAATCGTTTTTTGATTTATCAATTTATTTCGCACGGTCAGCTGCAGATATTTTTTTCCTTCCGAAGGAAACATTTCAATGAGGACTAGTATGATTGATAACATTATTAACTATTATTTTTATCACTGTAATTGCTGTTGAAAGAATAACAAGGATTTATGCTTTTAAACATTTTCGTTTTTTTTTAGTCTGGACACCATAATCTAGACTCTGTTTGTATATGCAGTTTGTATATGCAGTTTTTGCACAGGAAGTTACCTGTGATTTTACGGATTATGAGTTTCTTTCCTCTCATTCGGTTACATTTTTATGAAACCCAAACAACAACTTCATTCATAAGGAAAACAAAAACAAGTGCAAACTAGTGCCTAACACAGTTCCTTAAGATGTTGGCAGTGGGAAGGAGGATTTGCTTGCACTTGTGTGGCCTCGTTTGATGTGTTATTTTTCAATATGAAAAATATTAAAAAAACGTTAAAAAACAAAGATTTCGTAAAAGTAGATTGCAAATGTAAAACAATATTGTTACAAGGGATTTCCTTTGTGGCTCATTATGTGGGGATTAGTGTCTTAAATTTGTAAAAAAAAAATAATACAATCAAAAATGGTTTTATAACTTAATCAGCAAATTAAATGATTGAGTCTTGAACATCTCATCTTTAGTCTTCGTAATACTCGTAGCTTCCGTTTTCTTTTTAGTGAAATTTAAAGAGAAAAACTCATGCTTTTTTTATTGAATTCAAAAGTGGACCACACCTCATTAAGATGTCCCATCATAAATTAAGGACTCCATACTGAATGCGTGGGAATATTACCTTTACAACTTAAGCTTTCCTTTTAGTTATTTTAATTTTCTCAATTCCCACCTTTTAAGTGCCTTTTCACGAGTATTCAACATACACACACGTAGTCTTGGCCGCCCCACACACTAAATACTTGTACATGTATTTATTCCACACATTAGCTTTTTCTGCCCACTTGTTTTTGTTGTCTGTCTGCGATTGCTTCTTTAAACTTCCTTTGGCAAAGGGAATGAGCGGAGGGGTTTTTTTAAATTCAAGTTCGTGAAAAGTTGCTTGAAACTTGTAGATATTTTGGCGCCAAAAATTTTTGCTTCCAACTCATCATATGGAAACCTGTATTTCAACAAAACAATCTCTTATCTTCATAATGCTCTACGATATCAGAGTACATATTTGTTTTACTCTCTGTCTCTCTCGTTCTCTTTTCCTGTATTGGCTTGCTTTTCTTTGGCTTTGCGCCTTTCAACCAGCGTTACCATATATTTTTTAAAAAAAACTTCTTATATCTGAAAAAAAAACTTTTTTTTCCAAAAAAAAACTTTTTTTCTACAAAAGTACCTAAATTTTAAAAGAAAACACTAAAATGTATTTGGAATTCATTTTATTTGAAAATATAAAAACGATTAAAAACAAAAATATAACATATCGAGCCTTTGGTGCAATACCGTAGTAACTCAAAATTTTAATTTTTTAAGGTTATATTACGAAATTATTCGCCTTGTCGTTTTTTATATTCTGTAAAATTTTCATAAAAATATCTTGTGTACTCAGCTCTTGAGAAAAGAACCGAATTTTCTTTTACCATTAAGTTGTGTGTAAATTCAAAACTTTAAACTCAATTTCTGCAAAACAAGCTTTTTTGAATTACTACGTTATTGCACCAAAGGCTCGATATAATAAAAAAACATAAAATAAAATTCATATTTAGAGATCTTTCATTGGTCTTGCCATTTTTCATTAAATATTTGTCCATGTTTTTTAAATTTTTTTTCACCACAAACTGCCAAAAGTTAGTTACACATTGCCAATGTATAAAAGCGGCATAGTTGTACTTAAGACGGTGTAAAGACAATGAGACACTGTTGCAGTAATAAAGGAGTGAGAAAATATAAGATCGTTTCATTGCATACAAACATCACTTAATATTTTCATCCAATATACTGCAATAGTTAAATTATGTATTTAAAAAAACTTTACAAAACTTTATGTATTTTCAAAAAAACTTGTTTTTTACCCAATAAATTTAAAACTTTTTGGCATCTCAAAAAACTTGCAAAAAAAGGGAAAACTTGACAAATGGCAACGCTGCTTTCAACATAAAATTCATATACGAGCTCCATATGAGATTTTAACTCAGACGTCTCTTGTTCATATGAGGCGGCTTAGTTGATTTTTTTTTGCAGCAGAAATCCTTGAGGCTAAACACCTCTTCACAGCCCACAGAAATGCAATCATTCACCCTGTTGCCTGTCTCTTCTTTGCATCCGTTCCTAATGATCATGTGTTTCGTATTGTCTTGTTTTTTGGGAGGTTGCTTTTTGGGCTGATTTTGCACACAAATAAATTTATAATTCTTTCCTGGGAATTTGCCGAAATTGCAAACGAGCTGCAAGGAAAAAGTTGCATTTCTGCATTCCAAGGGACATCCACATAAATAAGAAGCAACTACAAACCGAAATCTAAATCAAGCGTCCAGCCAGTCGTTCTACATACTAAACAGCTAAAGCCCATTTTACATTATAATACGAGTATGATAAAGTGTGGTAGTGTGAAACCATAATCTATCTATCTATCTATCTATCTATCTATCTATCTATCTATCTTCTATCTATATATATAAAATAGGATGTGCGTATGTATGTACGTATGTAACGTAATGGCTCCAAAACGGCTCGGCCGATTTTGACGAAATTTTCAGGGAACCTTCAGAATACTCGGGCGGGTGACACTGTGAAGTCCGATTTTTGATTTTCGGTCTGTGGACGGAGGGGCTTGGCAAAATCCAATAATTCATAAAATGAGAACGGCTGGGTCGATTTCTGTAAAACTGAAAATCCCTCCGGAAAAGTCGGAAAAATCGAAAATCGAGTTTTTGTATGAAATTTTGTTTGAAGGAATAACCTTAATAGCTTTTTACATGAAAAAATAGAAAGTTTGTCTGAAGGCTTAAAATTGGGGGGAGGAGAAGTTCGCCTGGTCCGCTAGTGTTATATAAATGTCAAATAATTGGAAAAGAAATTTGACAGTCCAAGGAAGAAATAAAAATTTACCCAACTCAAATCTAAATTTTCAATATTTTAAACTTATTTGAGCGTCTTTTTCTGCTACCGTTGACATTTGCAACGACAACTGGCACTGTTCCAAACAATAGACTCAAGGCATAATTGCAAGGCGCAGTTATGCAAAGTGTTGTCAAAGGCCAAAGAATGGATTTTAAACTAATGGTACGAGTATAGTTTCCAAAAACAAACACATGGTCAGCTGTTCTATTAAGACCACCTTGTAGAGTTTATTCGCCTTAGTCATTTGCATAGATATCAGGGATGGAATATGCTATTTTACATTATCGAAAACCTATAACCAATATTTGTTGTATTGTGAACAGAAAGTAGTTAATATATCATAAAAAGTCCAGCAGACAAATATTTGATAATATATTTTCATTTTGTTCGACATGTTAACTGTCGTATTGAATTCATTTAAAAATTACTATAATATTATTATTTAATTATTAATTATTTAATCACATAAAAACGAAGAAATTATTAAGAGATGGCCTTTTGAAAATACGTTTATACACACATATTTAAAGTTAATTGCTATAAGTAAGTATGGTTGAATTATTTTACAAAAAAATACAAGAAATGATCGTCAGATCAATTGAGTGGCATTCGTATCGCAAATAAACCAAAATCAGGGGGCAAATTACGGCATTCGATTACGGCATTCGATATCGATCGAAATTTCAATACAATTCAAGAAAATTTTGTTTGAAATTTCGTTCGATATCGAATGCCGTAATTTGCCCCCAGCCTTCAGCTCAGACGTTTGGGACCTACGATGCGACAAGTAGACACGGAGACATGCACATACACGCGTCAAACTTACAATGCAACATGCTAAAAATACATTTAGCATCTTGATAACATCCAAATAATTTGGAATACAACAATTTATGATGGTATAAACTTTTCCATATCTGATTGCTATTATAAACAAATACAAATAAGACCTGCATTCCTCAAATACTCTTATATTTTGTTGGTGTAGTGTACGAAACTGCAGCATATATCCTAAACTTGCTAGACCTGCCAGGTCTACAATTCACAACCGAAAGTAATTTCCGCTAATGTGTATTTATTTTAATTCTAAAGAATTATTTGTTTGCAACATTCGATTTTTTGACAATCGAATTTTCATTTGATTTCTATTTTACGAAATTCTTGGAAAATCTAAAAACTTGTATTATAGTGTAAAAGGGCCTTAAATGTTAATTCTCTCAATACCTTAACATAATTCTCCCAGTCGTTGTTGCCTCTTTCCGACTCTCTCCTGGTATCCAATCAAACGTGCACTTTTTTCTGAGGAGAAGGATTACCAGTTCAAAGGTAATTTTTTGAAGTACGTTTAGCAGTTTTGCTACTACTACTACTTCCAAGATATTTCAAATGCATGCAATCAAGGTGATCCTTTTAAATTTTTGTGTTCAAACGCCGACTTGCGCTGGTTTTAGCAATTATCAGATCAAAGCGTTTTGTGGTCCTAGAGGGCTATACTGACTATTTGCGCTCTGATGCGCTACCGTATGGCTGTGTCGGGCTGTGAGTGTGTGCCTAATTTTGTGTTTGTACTCGTATGCTAACTTTTCACAAGTTTTGAACCCCTGAACCGATTGGAATGAAATCTACGACACTCTGAAGATTCTAATCGCACCAGATGCTGCTTGAATATGAATCCAATCGATGCGATAGGTTTTGAGAATTTTCGAAAATGAATTCGATTGCGAACTTAAGTTTCACTAACTGGCTTTCGTAGACTAGTAGGTAGTGTACTAGACTCGTAGTGCGAAGGTCCCAGGTTCGAATCCTGCCGCAGAACTCTGGCAGTTTGTGTCTGATAATTAAAGGGGGCGCACAACAAGCCTTTACTGGCTTAAGTGTATGTCGTATGACATGGGCTTATCACACCCCTCCAATCAACCTAACCTAACCTAAGTTTCACTAGGAATTAGAGGATCGAATTAGAAACCCTTCAGATTTTAACGTGATAAAAACATCAATTGCTACAATAGACTAAGTCGTGCGTATAATATTTATTATGCTTTTTTATATCTCTCCCTTAGCATACATTCCCACTGCGATTATAATTCCAACTTTATTTATTTTTTAAAATTTTTTAGTTAAAAAGCACTGATTTGTCGGTCAACCTTCTGCCAGGTATCAAGCTCATAATACTAAGTGGTTTGTTATTGAGAGACCAGAACAAAACACATCACAATGGAAAAAAACTTAAAAACCCATCGAAAATCATTTCTAGACTCATATTAAATGAGTTTTCATTTGAAGGATTTGGCGGTATAAAAGAGACGAGTTGCCAAAAAAAAAAGAACAGACTAAAATAAATGGTGTATGTTTTGTTGTGTGCCATCGATTAAATTGGACACTAAGATTTTGAATGTAGTAGGAGATTGGACTCGCTGCACGCCGTCTCCCTCCACAAGAGCTCTGAGCTCTCTGTGTATGCGCTTTTAGGGGAAGAGAGAAAAGGAAAACGTTTAACTCAATATCGCTGGAAGTTATGAATATTTTATGTGATCACTTTTTTAACGTTACGAGTTTATTCTTTTATTTTCACAGCAGTTAAAAAAATCATTTTATGATTTTATGAAATCGTTATTGTAATTTACTAGTGGCCTTTAGTTTGGCAAGCATCAGTGGTAAAAATAAAGAAAGAAATATACATCTTTTGAAAAGAAACCCTTATTGGCTGCTTAACTCTGGGATACAATTTTATCGGGTGTTTTTAGAGGCGGTCAAACATAAATTGACATTAAACATAGAAATTGTTTTGTGATGTCCAGGGATTGGAACCGTTTAGTACTACCTTAACCTCGCAGTGGATACAATTTTCATGAAACGCCGTGCGTTATTGCACACTTAAAAATACATAAATAACTTAACAGCAATTTTTTTTGCAATAATTTTTAGTTTAGTTACAAACACATTAAACATTTTATAAAAACGACACCCTAAACTTGAATAATTTGTAGTTAAAACTAAATAAGAAAATCCATTATGTCAGGGTTCAAGTTTCATGAAAACAATGAGTTAAATATAAGAAAATTTTCTCAATTTGAGTTTCCCGTGTGCAGCCCAAGTCGTTTTTATACGGATTTAACACAAAGAAATTGCCTGTTAATAAAAAGGGACCAACCAGGACCCAAGCGCTGAGTTCGGCTTTAAGAACTAACTCCTTGTAGTTCAACCTAGTAAAAGGAATGGTATTTAATATTTTAAAAAAAGCTCCTCACTTCCTAGAAAATTTAACTTGATTTTAGTAAACATTTTACCGAATTTTTTTAATAATTAAAAAAATTTACCCAATATTTTTTTTTAATTTCACAATTCCTAAAAGTACAATTTTTGGTATAAAACTAAATTTCTCTAAATTCTAGTTCATAAATTGTATTAATATTCCTAGGTTAGGTTAGGTTAGGTTGATTGGAGGGGTGTGATAGTCCATGTCATACGACATACACTTAAGCCAGTGAAGGCTTGTTGTGCGATACCTTTTAATTATCAAACACAAACTGCCAGAGTTCTGCGGCAGGATTCGAATCTGGGAACTTCGCACTACGAGTCTAGTACACTACCTACTAGTCTGCGAACTTCCCAAGTGCATCAAGCATTCTTTGGAAGAAAAATACAGCTCCTTAATAATTTTTTTAACTCTTTTCAATCCAAAAGGATCGACAAAAATTACATTATGTCAGCATTACATATTTTCATGGAACCTGTAACCTTCCGAGTAATAGGGATCTCTTGCCATTCAGGATATCATCATATATCAATATGCAGGATGTCCGATATGTTGCTCGAACTAGTATATTTACTAACGTTTCTCTGCGGTGTAAATCTGCTGGTAATGCATTATTAAACTAAATCCAACACTGAGCCGAATTAGTTTAGCAATAAGGGAGTACCACGATAACAACTACAACAGTGAAAACAAACGTGTGTGTATGAACAAATTTGAAAAACGTACATAATTTTCGGCTTCAGTGTCCTTTGATTATGATCCCAAACTTTCGGAAGTCTATTATGATTCCTTGGCTTCGTTTTGGCTGTTGATATTGTTGGTCTGCCCAGACCCAATCGGAGACAATTCCATATTAATTTATGGAAAAATTCATTGAAACTCGGTTCTATAACGAATGTCTTCATTACCTGAAAATAACGACTCTAAATAAGGCGTTTGCATAATGAAGACAGGGCCAATAAACATTTGTACTTAAAACTTTTATTCGAAATGGTATTCAAATGAAAATCATTTAAAATAAAAATTTCAAAAATAAACATTCAATAATTGCATGCATTGCGGTCCTCCTATTGTTCTTTGTTCAGTGTCACGTGACAAAAAAAATCCCAGACTTGGCAACGAGCAGCATGTTGTTGTTGGCAACTTAAGTTAACCCTTATGAATGGAAATAGAAAATGATAATGGGGGAATTATTCAATACATTTAATATATAAAAATGAGTATTTGTTTGTTCGTATCAATTCAACCTTGAAACTTTAGGAAGCTGAAACATAGAAATTTCTTAACCTGAAAGTACTGAGACCCTTTTTCAAAACAAGAAAA
This sequence comes from Germaria angustata, assembly GCA_963681545.1. Taxonomy (NCBI): domain Eukaryota; kingdom Metazoa; phylum Arthropoda; class Insecta; order Diptera; family Tachinidae; genus Germaria; species Germaria angustata. The sequence goes on from OY812998.1 coordinate 2,905,036, forward strand.
CGGTGGGGGAACGGTCCATTTCATGCTGATCTGTAAGTAATCAACATACTTAAATGAAATGATGATGAATTGTCAAGTCACTTTGATTCGAAAGCAGCCGGGAATTGTTACTGGGGAGACTGCTTTTTCCAACAGAAAGTTTGCATCTTATTTCTAGCCGTAACTTTGACGAAGGGTATTTGAAAATCGCCTCAGCGACACTTTGATTTTTTTTCTTTCACCGCTCGTATTTTATTTCAATTATTACCAACAACACTTCATTGGGGACAAACAAATGGCTCAGGACAAGATAAAAAATAACCAAAATAATTGCACACTTTAAGCGCCGTAAAATTGTAACCATACGGACGAAGAAAAAAATTAACAGACAGACCGACGAACTGGCAGTTAAACTTTTTATAAAAAGGTGTTTTTGTTATATATATTTTCTTGTTGTTGTTGTTACTGTTTTTTGTTAACATTAATGTTGGTGTAGGTAGTTATTTTTAATGTTACTGCTTTGTTCACTCTTGCAATCATAATTTGTTAATTGGTTATTAAGATGCAACCTGATGAAGCAAAGAATTCGTGCATGAGAGAGAATATATTAAATGCATTTCAATCTTTTCATATCAAATTCCTCTTCCGCACCTTTTTAGTGCACTTTGAATAAAAAGGATAAAACCAAAACAAAAAAATGTTTCATCAAATGAAATGGGGCTGCTCAGCGAGTGATTTAAACAAATTAATTAACGAGATGTTTGTTATATTGTCAATTATATTCCATGTTCAGTTTATTGATCGTCCGTGAAGGTGATGTGGGCAATAAATGGCAAATGCCAGGTTTAATGCATGAATTAAATTTGATATTTTCCGCTTTTTTAAGGTTTCTCTTCTTCAAGTTTTTCTGTAAAATGTATTCCAAAATATTTACGATATACATACGAGTATTCAATCAAATGGTTAAAAAAGGCAAATAAATATTCTTGTACATGTTTATAAATATTTTTACAATTAATTATACAATATTTATTTATCATCTACAAGACATTTCAGCTCAACATTTAGGGTAACAACTTTAATAAGATCGACAACATCATTGTCTTTCATCAGAAGTGTGGCTTGGAAGCGTTTTTTACAAATCAATTAAGAAGCTTCTGCCAGTTTTATTAAATACATTTGAATGTTTCTATAATTGACAATAAATTGGTGTATAAATCAATTTTTAAAAATTTCAAAGTCTTATGTCGATCAATATGATGCTCAGGAACAGTGGCTAGTACAAGGGGATATCGTCTTACCCAAATCGATTAAAATACGTACTTAATGCTTTATGTTGCTAAAAGGAATTTTAAAAGAAGCTTTCGTTTAATTCAAAACTTAAGCTGCATGCAGGAATATAATAATGCGAAAGAGAAACATAATAGAGGCCGGGAATTTCGCTAAAGCATCGTGAACGGCCATTTTGACAGAAGAAAAAGTAAAGTAACTACATGTTTTTGTGTGTGTCTGTCTGTGGTATCCGACCCTTCCTGTAATTGGAAAGTAACTTGAGCGATAGTGTGCTTAGTTATGTCGCAATATAAACTATTCAGTCCTTTGGGAGCTACCACGACTTGGTGAAGGTGTTAAAAGAAAACTTTAAGCTCGTCAGTAGACTTCTAACTATATTTTTTAAACTTTATAAAGCAGCACTTGAAATGAAAAACTGAAATTTTTTCGAAATTTAAAGCAAAAACAAGACAATTACACAGCTTTACGAAATAAATCCTAATGGGCTTTCTAATGCAATAAAATTCAATGTGTAGAAGATGGACTCTGTATGAATGGAGTCTGCTTCCCGAAACAAAACGGGTCTTCTCTGCACGACTAGTCATAATTTCGTAAAACTTTCTGAATATCTTCAAAACTAAAAGGACTGACTCAAAGATCATTTTATTTTTAGCCTTAGTATGGGTCATTCACTAGCTATGAACAGTTATTTCTAGGAACTCCCTCTATATCATAAAAATGTCAGCATATCGCGAGAGCCATACCTTCTAGGCATTGAGCTTGTTACTTCATGTATCCAAATTGATTAAGAAAGCTCATGCCTGAGAGTGAGTGTTACCGGCTTCATTTTATTTTTCGCTCTATATAAAAAAGTCAACCTTTGGTTGACAATGAATACATAAGCAAATACATAATACATGAGCAAAATGTTTACAACAATTATTATTTGAAAATTATTTAAGATAAAAAAAATAACTAAATGTTTCAAAAATATTCAAAGTCTGAATATCATAATCGAAAACAGACTACTTTGGAAAATCATCTTATTAAAAAAACCGCTGAATTGGCAAGAAAAGAATTCTTTTAGATAAAAAAAAACTCAAATATACAAACATATGTAGGCTGGCTGGCAGGCAGGCGAACGAGAAAAAGAAAGAAATTAAACTGCAGTACATAAAAACAATAACAGAAAACAAGGAAGGAGAGGAATTCTTGGGCTGATCTGCAAACAACGCAACACTATTTTGTACAAGATCAGTTGGCCGCCAACCAAATGATCTGCGCACAACTTCGCGTGTTAGTGTGAAATTGTTATTTATCATTTACGCAGAATATTAAATATTTGCAAAAATGCTCCCATCTCAAATGCTCAAAAGTACGAGTACATACATAATTATTTGAATGTATCTTGTTGCTACATTCAGCCTTCTGACTGAATTTAGTGCCCGCTCGGTTCATTCCTACAGTTTGACTGAAGCGAAATAATATCCATAAGTTTCATTAAAACTCATTTCTTTAATTTTTGTTTTTTATTTTTTATTTTTTTATTCTTAAAGTTGTATTTGTTTTTTTTTTTGTAGTCTTTAAAACAAACAAGTATCGGCGTGGGAATTAAAACACAGATACTCCGGTTGGAGGTTCATACAATAAAGAGAAACAGACCAACATCGCAGAACAGATGATTCTCATAAGTGTACGAGTTTAAAAATATGAAATGCTTTACATAATATGTCACACACGCACACATTTAAAGTTTGCACTCCCCATTTTGTTGTTGATTAAACAGAAAACCCTTTGCTATTCGAGGAACAAAATTTGCTGTTTTGAATTTGGCCAAACAACAATTAACACAAATTGACAAATGACTTTGAACCAAACTTACACACAAATATATTTAATTGAACGACGTTTCTAAGTGCAAAGTGACGGTCATAAATTGTGGCGCTTAGCACTTTAAGTTTGCTGAGAGTGTGAGCTTTGGACGTATGGAAGTTTTAAATGAAATTAAATGAAATTTGTAATATATGACTATGCCTAAAGCAATGCGTTACCACTTATGGATCTGAAGTTATAGCCACCCCCGGGCCATTTTTATGAAAAAATTTAAAGATTAAACATGTCAGCTTAAAACGTAAAGATGTCATCTTGAAATCCGTTAGACTTGCTCTCTTTGAATTATAAAAGGAACTTTTCTGTCTTATACTTAACCTGCAAAATGCACACATTGACTTCCGGTCGTGTTTCTCCAACAATTTCGCAAAATTAAATAACTTAAATTGTTGTTGCAAGGTCATGTAAAACCATAAAGTGTGATTTTTTTTTCTCAAATATCCTGATAAAGGATCAAAAAATAGACAACTATGGTACACATTTTTATGTGCTGAAAATTTCTAATAAGGTGTCCAATGGGTTTAAAGGGTGGGACTTTTGCTGCTGTTAAATAAAAATTTTTCATATAAGCTGCCCCCCATGTAATAAAATTTCGTATGCAATGTGTGATTCCATAAAATATGATTTTAAAAGTTTTCAACTGTCGACTTAATGAAGGTTAAGAAAATAGATATACATATATTTTTTAGCGCGAGATCTAATAGCGTAATAGTAGTGATAGTGCTGAAATCTGCTTTGGTCTTTTTAAAATTCTCATTCATTTTGGTGAGAGTCTTATAATTAACAGCCTATCCATTGTTGTCGAAAGAGAACGGTAAGCAGTCACCCCCTTTAGTTCGACACAGCATCCCACTGTCTTTTCCCAGTCTTACGTTATAGCGTAATCGTACTACTTTTGAAGTAGTACTACGCAAGGTCCATATGTAGACCGTGAGTGTGTGTATGTATTGTTTTTCATATGTTATTTTGTTAACATCCTTATGACATAATTTTTTCCTCGAAATCGTTAAAATCGTTTAATTTGAAAAAGAATTTAAAGCAACAATTTTATTTCTTTGGGAAAATAATGAATCTAACAATTCTGCAAGAGTTACGACTATTCAACAATAGTTACGAATCCGATCTCATGCAAATGCAGTCTTTTGTTTCATACATGTGTGTAAACGTATCTGTCACATAAATAAGTCACTCATGAATACGATTGATTTAACGTTGACTTCATTATGCTACGAGTAGAAGGATACGTACATTTCTTCTTATTCAATTATTATTGTTGTTACATAAACAGCATTATTTACTTCCTTATGTTTTCCGTTTTCACTTTTGTTCTTAATTTTCCTGGAATTGTTTACGTAAATTTTTGCGCCAAATATTAGCTTAACGAACGCTTACGATACTCGTATGTGATTGATTTTGAAATTTACGTTCACATATGTACATGACAAGGAAATTTCTTAGAGGGCCGCAAATTCGTATAAAAAAGGCTTTCGTTTGTTTAGCTTTATTTTCATTCGACTTGTCGTGCTGAGACTTCTTAGTGGTACGCAATTCAGCTGATTGTCGTTTGGAATGTTTGCAAATGTAAACGTTCGAGATCGCGAATACATTATGAATTTATACTGCGAAAATGTTTGTGTTTGAAATAGTGCTTCTTAAATGTTTAAATGCCAAAATTTTGTTTCCCACTGTAGATTTGTGTTGTATATTAAATGAAGTTAGATGTTGTTCGATAAGAGATGACAAGACGGTATTTTATTAATTTACATACTCGTACAAACAATTCAACTTCTTTTTCTTGATGATATTCGTACATGCGATTTAATTCATTGAATCAATTCAATATTAGTTTGACGAAAATAAAAGCAAATCCTACAATCTCTATGGTTTCTTAATCATAAAAAAAAACTTTGCAATGTCGAGAATCTCTTCAGTCAGTCAGTCAGTTAGTCTTTATTTATATAGTTCTACGAGGAGTACATCCGCACATAATTTCTAGGAAAATTATTTGAGAATAAGGCGCTCCCTTTCTTCTTATTCCTCTGCTGCTGCTGTTACTGCTGACGCCATTCTTGGCTGCTAATGTTTATTTATTTCTATATCTCCAATTTTGTTTCTCCGTAATTGTTGTGGTTGTTGTCGTTCCTTAATGCTGGAGCTCTTGCTCCTCAATAGTGCGATTCGTTAGACTTTGTTGCATTTATTCTGTGTATGTGGATGCTATTTTCGGTGGGGAAGCTCCTTTCAAGTACCAACTGGTACTTTGCAATTGCAATTATTGTTGCTGTAGTTGTATGCTGCATGCAATATTTGTATCTATTATTAACAAACGAACAACTCTTCGTTGTAGAGTTTTTTGAACTTTAGACGAACTCTGAGTTGGTGTTTTGGAGACTTGAAGTGAAAGAGCGGCGCGGGGGGGGGGCAAATTCTTGAAACTTGTTTAACATTATTTTCCCCCTTTTTCTTGCTCTTCTCAATTGCACGAGTTACATTTGAATGGCAGGATGTGTTGCATTGTTATTTTGTGAGTTTGAATGTTTCATTTTTTACTCTATATTTTTTTGTTCTTTTTTGTTTTTGTAATTCTAATAGACCATGATTAGTTGAATCTCTAAGTGCTTGCCGTAGTAAATGATCGTTGAGAAAGTGTTGTGACTTGCAGATGATGTCTATCCGTGTCTATTCATCTGAGGTTTATTGAACTTATGTTTGCTTGTAAACAGAAGGATTCTATTTAAAGGGAATTACAGTGATGTTGATACTGATGTTGATGTTGATGATTATGATGATGACGATGTGCATTCTACAATGTGTAATTTAAGATCACTTTAAAGAATATTATAATAATCTGTAGGGGGGCCTCTACTGCAGCCAGTTAGTGGTAATTTGCAGTGTAGCACGTAGATGGTGTTTGAAACTCAACTGCAATGTTTGGGGTTGAATGTGTTGTCTTTTTAATAAAAATATGCAAGTACATGTAGATGCTTGTGATTTAAATTACTTTAAAGTTAATTAAATATTAAAAAGGCAATGCTCAGCTCTTTTTTATCTAGTAATCTAAAAAGGACATTTGCAATTAGATGTTGTTTTTAATGTGTGAAATGCGATATGAAAGATATTTCAAATAGAATTTTGTTTGGGCCCGCAAAGATGTTGCATATGTTTCTCCTTACCTGCGTGATGTGTCCTTTTCTAAAAAAAATTGTGCAATAGTGCAAAAAACAAGTTAATTTCTAAATATGTTGGACATGCAACATGTAACATGTTTTGCATTGAACTTTATTTTTAACTACGTTTTTTGTAAGGATTTGGTTAATTTTTAACAGACCAAAAGTTTGCATTGCATACAATTTGCCACTTCGAATGTACTTCTCTGCATAATTTCAGTCATTTTGCCCAATAAAACCAATATGAACTAGTCGGAAGCGACCTCCGCTACAGAGCAATACCTATTTAACGTACATTTGACTGACTGTAATACGAGAGAAGGAGAGTGTTCGTGTTGCTCTGCATCCAACTCACCGCAGTCACAAGAAGCTTTTGGAAATCCTTTAATTTCAAAATTAAATCGATTTACGATCAGACCGAAAACATTGTACTCGTATGTATTAAAAAATTCAGCTGTGGATGATGATTAAATTTATGAAACATCATAAATAACAATTGAATAGCCCAAATCGAAGACGGAGCAAATTGTTTATTTACTAATAGGATATCCCTTTAGAACAGTGTGTTAGTCCTTCATTGATTTCCTTCAAGTGAACGCCCCTAGTAAAATGAGATCCTATGTTTAGAAAACTTTCTAGAAATGATTTAATCTCATGCGATGTCAAATTTCTTTCCGCACTATTTGGCATTTGTTTTAACATAGTGTCTTCACACATTTTCCCATATAATTTCAGTCGTAATAAATTCTAATAATCGGTTTAATTTATGATATATATTAATTTAAATTTATTTGTCTGCCTTCAGTTCGATTGCAGAATTTAAAGAAGCCAGTTTTTACACCAGCAAAACGGAGCATCACTGTTTTCTATGGTCGCCACATTGTTTTTCTGCCACTATTTTAAGTGGCTGCTAGAACTCGTATTTAGGAATATCAACGATTTAACAGAAGTAAATGTTCCTTGTATTTTATTAACATCAATAGCCAAGTGTGTATTATTTGTTATTTAGCATTTTCTGTCCTATTCCTTCTCACCGCTTAATATTCAAATCGTCTTCGAGGCTTTTAAGCTTTGTTTCTGTTTATGTTTAAGCAATTTGTGTTTAATTTTTATTTCTGCATTCAACTATATTTATATAAATATAAAGATTTTTTTGTAAGTGGTATGATTTTCTTGCATTCGATTTAATTATACTTTTTATAATAAATTTCTCAATATTGATTCTAAATATGTGTCTGTATCTCATTTTGCATAATGTTCACAATTTAATGTGTTTGATTTCGACGGCCACATCACAATTCAACAAAGTTTGAAAATCGAAAAAAAAACCTTCACGCTCTTCGCTTCCCAAATTATAATTTCATCTTAAAAATCTCATTCAAACTCATTCATTGTTTTCATGTTAATGAGCAAATTTTTAGCATCAGTTTAATATGTTTGTCAAGTCAATTGACAATGAGAAGAAAAAATCGTCGGCTTTGGGCGCAAGATAAAAGTGTTAAATAAATAAATATTTAACAAATTTTAAAGATTCTGCCATTTCTGTCAGTGATCATTAGAAAGAAAAAAAAAAACCATTCTAAAATGAATGTGAATTGAATTTCAAATTATTAATAAGAAAATTTCAAAAATAAACGAAAATAAACACAATGTTTGCCTTCTTAACAAACATAAAAATTTCGACATCAAAATAAACTGTAATAAAAAAATGAAATATTTTTTCGTTAATAAATTATCGGTCATAATTAACCCATTAAACGAACTTCTATGATAATATAAAAAACCTTCTACGAGTATTTTCCTCTAACTAGAAAAAATATTCAAATGTTTATTTGTGGTTCGATTTTGTAATTGTTAACAACTATTTATAAGCACAAGGAAAATATGGGTTAATAAAATATATATATATTTTTTTTTCTTTTTAGTAGTTGCCTCATTTTTGTTTTATGTGTTATTTATATTAAAACCACAAATGAAGCCAACCCAATAACGATCAAATGACGACCCATCTCAAAACATTAAAAATAAAAAATAAGTAAATAAATAAAAATTGCCCACATAAAATGAAAACATCTACCACTACTTTACAGTATTAATATGTCATATGTAAATAATACCCTGATAACAAACAAACCAACTCATTGACTCTCATCTGGACGATGGTCATGTATTAATAACCTTGACAGCTTTAGCCAAGTTCTATTGCAACGGAAGTCATTAAGGAGTTAAGAAAAGCGAAAAGGAAACCGAACAAACCCGAATCGCATGAAAAGTAGTAATAAAAACCATAATATTTACAACAACAACAACGGTGATAACAATAATAATAACATTAGCAAACTTCTAAATTGCAAAAGCAAAACAAAATACTTGTAGAGAAAATCTTACACGATCAAACTTGTCTGTCTTCGTGTAGAAAAGAGATACATACGCGCAGCAGAATAAACTATGGACATGGACGGATAGACAAATCTTTACAATGTTTATAAAGTTTCCAAAAGGTCCTTGATCTCGAAAGATGTTTTTACGTTTTGTAAAGAAAACAAAAATATTTATCTAGATGCAACACACTCAATAAAAGCTTAATATGGGCACAATTTCATGTCATCATAGAATGCATACGAATTCAAAGACCGAAAAGATTTGTTTCTTGAGGAGCCAAAAGATCAAACCAAGTGGCTCCTCAAGAGTTTGGCAAAGCTTGGTCCCTTTAGGTATTCCTGGCTGTGAACAAGGAGTGTCGAAACGTTTTTTCGATATCATATTTCCTTCATCATGCACATCTAATGCAATAACTCCCAGTGAAATAGAACTAAAGCTTTGTACACACGGTTGTCAGATCTTACAATATTGTAAGACCTGGCAACATACTAACAATGTAGTGACAATGAAAAATTGTCACCCAGAAGTAAATTGTGTGTTCAGACGATCGTAAGAAAATCTTACAATTTCATTGTCAGTTAATTGTCTGACAATGAATTTATGTGCCAACAAAAATTGTCAGTTCACACGATTGTCAGATTATTGGATGACAAAAATTGCCAGATCTGTTGTTAGGCATTGTCAGAAAATTCAAAGCATATGTATGTCAGAAAATATTATCCGAATTTATGTATACATAACAGAAAAAAAGTTAAATTATTAAAGTGTGATACATTATGGAAAAGAATATAGCAATTATGACAATTTTAAATGGATATTTGTTTGAAAGTAGTGAGGATGAAGATCCAATAGTAAAAAAAACGTCGCAAAGTTTGGGTAAAAGATTGGGTTCGTTACCGCCAGGAGGCGGGATTTTATTCCAAATTGCTCATCCAATTAAGAACTGACGAGCCGGATTTATATCACAACTTTCTACGAATGGATTCCGAGCAGTTTGATTATTTCCTTGGCTTAGTAACTCCACATATTAAAAGCGTACTTTTGTGTTTCCAAAAACAGCATTGGTTTAAAGTAGCGCCAAGCAATTTGAAAATTGTCATCAGTGCCCTGGCCTGATTTTTTTTACGAAGCTTTTCGAGATTGCAATTGAAAGAGGTACGCAGATTTGCCCATTTCGCTTTGCAATCATTTACACTAACAGATATGGTATCTGCCACTTCCTGCCACAAAACATCTTTGGGAAGTTTATATTCGGCGCAACCGGCGTCCCATAAACTTTGCCGTACCTCAACTTCCGAGATCAACTTTAGCTGATCTTCATGAGACCAAACGGTTTCAACTTTTTTACGATAGGATTTTTGTTTCGGCCTTGTTTTCTGGACTCCGTTTGTGGCTGAACTGAACATGGCAGTTCAATTGGCTGGAAACTTCTGACAATCATGTCTGTGCTATCATCAGAAGCCATATTCATTTTTATTTTTGGTATTTTATTTTTTTAGCTTTTTTAATTTTTATTTCTATAATTATTTCACAAATTTCACTTTTCACATATGCTTTTACAGCTTTGCCAATAGAAATATTTTTCTGACAATGGTGTTATTGTCAGGTGCATAAATTTTCTACATCTGCCAATAAAAAATTACCTTACAATGTCTGCCAATTATCTGACAATGCCTGCGATAGGTGTTCTCACGGTTGTCAGATGCCTGACAATATTGTCGTCTTACAATGGCCTGACAATGGTTTTTCTGACAACGTTGTAAGTAAAAAATTGGCAGTTCACACGATTGTAATACATTTTCAGACAATTTTACTGGCAATGTTGTAAGATCTGCCAACCGTGTGTACGTAGCTTTACAAAATTAAATAAGTCTCAAGAGAATTTAATGTCATAAATTCCAAAAAATAAAAAAATTATTTGCCAAATCCGAAAAAGAAAAAAAAACCAAATCTCAGGACTTTATTTGTAATGAAATAAGTCCCATGCAGAAAAAAATTTAAGTAAATCCCAATGAAATGCAACAAGAAAAATATATGAATAGTCCTGAATTAGGAAAAACTTTAGAAAGTCAAACTGGGCTTTCGCATACCATGAGCCTGGCTGAAGCCCACACGCAAAATTGATGCATGATTGATGCAATTATAATTTTAAAATATCGCCATTGTTCGCTCTAATGATTTTATCAAATATGTTATGCTGTTCATCACAACTATATAAAATGGCCTCAAAACATGTGATATTTGTTTGAACTACAATACTATTTTCATTAGAATAATATAAAGAAAACAAATTTTATTTATCAAATTTGTTATTCGTGATATTCTCCAAAATAACTATTTTAATGTTTTATTGTTTGTTTGAATGCTTTTCAATCGTGATTTGGCTAAAAGAGTACTGATGATTTGGTTAGCGCCAATGAAATGCAGGCATATACTCAGCTAAGCCAACAACACACAATGAAGTATTGAAAACTAATTTTTATACATTCGTATATTTTTATTTGAAATACATTTCCCTACGTACTTACGCGTTTATACAGGCAATGGTCACACATACACACTTGTCTTCTTTACAACATTCTTTTTTATATCTTTCCTTGATAGTGGTTTTTTTTTAAATAGAATTTCACTTTTAATAATATTTCATAATTTTTATAATTTCAAATGTAAGTAAAAATTTTATTGTAACAAACAATTAGTTTATTCGTATTATTATTGTAGCAATCATATTTAACATTATAATTTACTATCTATATATAAAATAGGATGTGTGTATGTATGTATGTAACGTAATGGCTCCAAAACGGCTGGGCCGATTTTGACGAAATTTTCAGGAAACCTTCAGAATACTCGGGCGGCTGACACTGTGAAGTCTGATTTTTCGGTCTGTGGACGGAGGGGCGTGGCAAAATCCAATAATTCATAAAATGAGAACGGCTGGGCCGATTTCTGTAAAATCCCTCCGGATAAGTCGGAAAATTGGAAAAAGTCGAAAATCGAGTTTTTGTATGAAATTTTGTTTGAAATTATTCCTTAATGGCTTTTCCCATGAAAAAATAGAAAGTTTGTCTGAAGGCTTAAAATTGGGGCGAGGCGAAGTTCGCTTGGTCCGCTAGTTAAAAATACAAATTAAATTTTAAATTACATTACATTTGTTGCGTGAATGGTTTTATTGCCTCAGTTATGGGTAACTGGAATGAATGCAATATCGTGCAGTGCTGTGTTGGAACTAGGGAAAATCAAGAATGATAAAAAAGCAGTGGTTGCAAATGTTCGATTTGATGCTGAGTGCGACAGGAAAAACCTCCGTACAATTCTCCGGCGCACGTGATGAAGAACGAGTCGTTCGCACATTAGGACACTGGTCTTACGTTCACACCTAAGCATACAACATTGCACGAGTGACTAAGTGCATCAGGCATATTCTACCTGATGACGCCAATCTTACTGCCAAATGAATATGAATGGGGAATGCTGCTGTCATTCGCAAAAGAGTAGATAGGAGTGGAAGCTTATTTGACATCACTGGATGAACCAAGAAATTCGAGTTTTCTATTGTTTTGGCTTTTAAACATAAAAAAAAAAACTGCTAAAGTCCCTCATTTAAATTTCATCAACTGTATCAGTCACAATATTTTCTAGTAAACAGAATTTGTAAACACAGGTTTGTTTTTCTTTTGCTACGAATACGTTCGACCATCTTTTGTAGGACTAGAGGTTAAGATGATTGTGCAAAAACTAACTTAATGTTGTAGTAAAACTAACTTAACTGGTTTGTAGACAACGAAAATTGAGACAACCATTGCAACAGCCTCCTAATTCTTTTTTTTTTTTTTTTTTTTTTTTTTGAAAAATTACAAGTCACGACATTTAAGTTTGTGCAACATCCTTCCAATTCCATGTAACCTCAGCTTGCCCCACTACGTCCTCTTCCTGCTTCCATATGTCGCACCGCTTTCTTCATCTTGTTTTTGGTTTAGTATCTCTTAATGCGGCTGTTAAGCTGTATGAGCTCCTTGCTGTCGGCGGATTGTATGTGCAGTTGGTCTCTTTGGCGAAATTGTAAGGAAACCAAACTTTGAGTATGAAGTTTGTTAATGAGTCTTATTAACATTTTGTCATGCTTTCAACTTTTTCAAGATAAATGTCTTGCGTTTAACCCGATATAACCCACGATTACCATATGGTAACGCAAAACATGTCGTTACTTTTACTCTAATAAATCCTAACCGACACCACAAAACTACAAAAAAAAAGTTTCAGTTTATTGCAAAAGATTTGTAGCCTATAAAAACAAACATGCTTCGTCATTCTCAGTTCAGTTCGCAAAACTAACCCAACTAAAGTTGCGCTCACAAAAAGCAAAACACCAAAATCCCTGTTTTCAGATATGGCACGTCTGTAAGTACATATATTTAGTAATATATTTTTGACCCAGTTTAAAGAAAATTACAATTATTGATAAACAAACAATAAGCTATGGAACACAACTTGGTTTTGGTCGAAAAAGTTATATTTGATATTATTTTTCTCCATTTTACGCAAAGCGTTACCATATGGTAATCGTGGGTCTCCTAGGGTACATGTTTTTTTCGTGTTTTGTGTAATTTCCTGTATTATTTTCTTAATTTATTTATAAGTATTTTGTTGAAAACTTATAAATTTGATGGATTTCAGAGGTTTATCGTTGCAACAAATGCTTGTTTATATTTAAGAACTCGATGAAGCAGAAGAAAATAACCAGTTAACAGTTATACCAACTACCATTTGCCAATATTTATAGCTGAAGACCTACAAGAAATGGAAGATCAACCAACAACATCAAATGTATCGCCAGTTAGAAAACGATTGTGTACAGTACAGTTAAAACTTTCCAATATTGCATCACAACCAGTAAACAAGGAAACGAATTTTCAATGGAAAAATGATAGTTCCTCATTTTTGGTTCCCATTTTTCCTGCTTCAAATTACGAAGATTGTCGTAACTTACTACCACATCAACAGTTCGAAAAGTTTTTTGATGACGTATTATTAGCACATATTTTCGAACAAACTGCATTATATGTGAGGGATCAAATCCGAAGATATCAGTTCTTTTGATGAAAGCATGATTTCTTACTTTGGTAGGCATGGCTGTAAGCAGTTCATAAAGGGCAAGCCTTGCGTTTCGGATACAAAGTTTGGTCGCTTTGCCCATCAGGCTATTTGGTGAACTTTGAAATTTACCAGGGAAAGAATCCCCGTTCAAATAGTGAGTACGAAACTAAATTTGGAAAATGTGCTGCTCCGTTAGTTAGCATGATTGACGATTTTTCTTATGAATTGAAATCGCTTCCATTTTCATTTTATTTTGATAATTTGTTTACAAGTTATTCTTTGCTGGCATATCTAATATCATGCGGATATAATGCTACGGGAACAATTCGTGAAAGTCGCATTCCAGCAAGCTGTCCACTGGCGCACAAAAAAAAACTTGAAAACAACGGAAAGAGGTTATTCAGAGTCGACTCAAATGAAAAGTACCGGCATCCGTTTGGTAAAATGGAAGGATAATAGTGTTGTATGTACATATGTTATCTACTTGCTTTGGTGAAAATCCAAAATCAATGGCACAGCGCTATTTGAAAGCAAGCGCAGGTAAAATAAACTTACCCCGTCCTTGTGCTATTACAGAATATAATAAATATATGTGCGGAGTAGACCGATTCGACAAAAATTTGTCCCAATATCCTATCGCATATAGAGGAAAAAAGTGGTGGTCGTGCATTTTTACATGGCTGATAGATGCCTGCATTCAAAATGCTTGGCAACTTTATCGCAAAGGACAGCCGACAATGACACAATTGGAATTTTGCCGCCAGCTAGCAGTATACTACTGCAAACATTACGGTACAAAACCAAAATCAGTTGGTCCTATGCCCTTTCATAGACATGCTCAACAAGAAGGTCGAGCTGAATACATGCTGCGCTATGATCAAATTGGACATTATGTTGTAGCATCAAATCGCAGGCGTTGTGCAGGTGAACAATGCAAAGTTAGTGGCCATACAGCATGTATAAAATGCAATGTTGCACTTTGTGTAAAGTGTTTTGCAAATTACCACACCAAACCACAATGTTCAATGAATATTATTTTTTTTTTATTTAAATGTTTTTTACTTTAGTTACTTTCTTATAAATACAATTATCCCATTAAAACGTATCCTTTTGAGATTTTTATTAAAAACCAATTTTTTCTTTCTCAAAAAAACATGTACCCTAGACGACCCACGATTACCATATGGTAACGCTAGTTTTTCCCTTTTTCCGAAAAACTGCGGCAATGTACCAAAAAATGAACTTCATTTTCGTGCTTGGGAGGCCAAAATATGTAATCGTACTTATTTTCAACAAAATCTGAGACAAAAAAGTTTTGGGCATTACCGGGTTAAGGCAGAGAATGAAAACAGACACAAATTGAAAAGAATTATGATAGAGAAAATTAAATTTAATTGGTTTGTTTGCCAGCACTCGTTCTGTTCTCTCATGTTTGCTGGATGGATGCTTTTTTAATCATCTCTATTACAACCATCTTAATCTTATTGAATGAATTGTAATTTGCAGCAAAACAGAAACAGAAGCAAACTTCAAAATTCAATAAAAAAATTGACGAATGAACTCGGTCACGGGAAGACATGCATTTCGTTTTGCTTAATAACTCGAAACTATTTTTTAAGGGACTTTTTTGCCATCGTTCAAATAATTTCTCTGAGGAATTTCCTTAGTTCTTTAAGAACAACTTCTTTGACACTTTGTGGACGTTTAAGCGCCTTTCCCTTTTAGGTTGTTGTATGTCTTCGAACGATTTCTTTGAAAGTTGTCGGCGAATTTTTAAGAAAATATTTAACAAATTATTTTTTGATAAACAAACATCTTAAAATTTGGATCATTAGGAAATGAAAGTTTCAGATCATTTTGTTAATAAAGTTTGAGTTAAACCTAAAAAATGTATGTGGTAAATGCATTCTGCTCAAATCCTTAAAATGAGATCATTATCATGAGAAGGATAAACATATTCATGCGCTTATGAGTTCTTGGCGGTGACCCTGTATTCGACAAATAGTTTGAGGGTTGCGACGATACGATCCTTTCCAAAGACTGGGTGTTTCTGCACACAAGCAGAGATTTTGATTACATACAAATTATTTTTACTTTGTGTGCTTAGATAGAAAAAAAATTTGCGTTTTATCCAACTATATTACGAGGGCAGTTTTGTAATTCCAGAGCATTAACATATAATACAGCAGTACTAAATATTACTAGATTACTGCCGAAGTTTGAACAATCTGTGTCTATTGATTTATTATTTACAGCCATTAAAAGCACACATCGTTAATTTGAAGGAAAATCTGCAAAAGTTAATTTCGTGTTCTGATTAAATATTATTTTTTACATCAAAGAGTCATCATTGAAACCAAAGTAAGGCACCATATTTTTCAATGGTTATAAAATAGTGGCCGAACAAGTACAAATAACGCCAAACGTTTAGGTTGCCCAAAATAGTCAATAAAATCCATGCAATAATATTGGGCGATAGTAGAATGAAAGTGTGTGAGGCCACCTCTGATTCCAGGCATCTTAACCGAATGAGTACATAAAATTTTGCATGAATATTTCGATATGGAAAAGCTATGCACGCGATGTGTGCTGCGGTTTGTAACTGTGGGCGAAACTTAGATCCATACTAACATACCAAAAAACAATCAAAGCAATAGGTAATTTGGGTGAACGTGGACCAAAGAACGCTTATGTAACCCTGTCGGCCAACAAGGTTATGAACACAGACACGGCAGACTAAGTATTAATTTGACAATAAACGCTCGCACACAAGTGTAGTAAATATCGCTGTCACTATTCATGAATTGGGCTGTAGGCTGCTATTCCGTTCAGCATACTCTCCAGGTTTAGACGTGTTGGGAGGTAAAACGTTTTTTCAAAAATAGAAAAGCGCAGAGCATAACCTCTAGTCTGATGAAATGACCCTCCATGGGCATGTTTCGTAGCCCAGTATAAACGTAATATGTCCACATTGACTTTTGTTTTCCATTGTTTTAATAATTTTTCACACTGCGATAAATACTTTTGTAATGGCCGGACGCCATCTGCGGCTTTTCAGTGGCGCTTAGAAAGGCTGTATCATCAGGAAATCTTGATGTGTCATTTTCACCAGTTGGTGGCATGTGGAGAAGCATAGATCAAGTATAATATGGGGCCCAAAATGTTGCCTTGCAAAACTCCGACTTCGATTGGCTGTGGTGCATTCAAAAAATTACTTTCTTAAATGACAAATTTGCATCGAGTTAAATAGCTTTCTAATGGAATCGAACTTTGCTAATATTTATGGCCCCACAAAAGCATTTCTGAATTATCAAAGTCTCCATTAAAGTGAAGTTATGGACTCATGTATTTTTTAATGCATATTTTTTAATAATGAAGCAAAGGAATCCTAAAAAAATATCTAAAAATTAAAATTTTATAACAATTTATGCTTTTGAAAAAACGGTCATCAATAGAAAAAAGTTTAATAATTTGACATTAGCGAAAAAGAGTAAGATCCTTTCCACATAATGTTGTGAAAAGAAAATTGATTTTAGCGATCCCTTGAGGCGGCAAAATGAATTTATTATAAAAACAATTTGTGTTTTAATGTTCAACCATTCTGGTACAATCCAATGCACTAATTTAAAAAAAATTAACGGATTATTTCCACTTAATTTTGTGAAATTATTTTAGAACAAGTTCCGTTTTTTACGAAGTTCGCTGAATTCGTCATGGATCGTATTGCAAATGTGAATTAATCCAGGAAATTGTGCAGCTCCTGATACCGGCACGTGGTTCTTAATGTTTTTGTTTCAAAGATGAGTCTATAACAACAGATCTATTCCATTTATGGCGATTATGTTCAACGAATACGTTGTTAAAGCTCTCCAATTTCCTAATAATTGTAATTGCCTCATTATATTATACGCAGATTTCTGACAGACTATCCAGGCCATTGTTACGATTGTTTCAACAATGTGTTGCAAAATCAACATTTAATATTTTTAAAACAATAAACAATTTTTCAAGTGCAAACAAAGAAAAAGTACAAAAGCAAATTAAATATCCAAAACCAAAACGAGCGAACAAAAATACAAATAAAATAAAAATGTATGTATGAACATCGGTATGAGAGTCGGGCTGCCAACTACTTCTCTGCGCAAAATACACTTTCGAAGATCATGGCTGGTGTTTGTTATATGAAGGAACGCAAATATATTGGAACCATTCAATCTATATACTTATATACATATTCGCTGGTTCCTTGGGATTTTTGTAAAAAAAAAAATTATTCAGACTGTTGTGGAAAGGCGAACAAATAAACAAACATGCGAACAAGTTTGTATTAAATTGCTGGATTTTATTGCAGTATGTATTTGAGAGAAAAAAATTGTTTCGGTTTTGTGTTTCTTCATTTATTTTGCATCGTACATATTAATACATTTTGTAATTGAGATTAATGCAAAAGTTTATATTCATTATTTTGGATATATTCGAATATTTACAAGTGCATTGGTTACTCCACAGACTAGCTTGTGTAATAAATATCACAGAGATCCTTAGTGACCTTCACGGTCGTATTTGTGTTCAGTTTTGGTTTTTTTATGGAAACAGCTGATTTTTTTTTCAAAATCAGCAGATCCCCAACGGTGCAAAAAATTGTATTTTAAAACAAAATAATTTAATAAAATTCTTAACAAAAACAATTTCGTTTAAAAAATCATAATTTTGAAATATTGCTGCTGCATTCACGAATTCAAATCAATCCAGTAATTACTTAAAAAACCTTTCAAATAAATGTAGCGTAACATTTCGTCGACCTCAGCTGATCTCAGCGTAAACAATACGATCACAAGTAAATAAATACACAGACACTTGAATCTAATAAAACAATGCAACGAAATTGCACTTGAAAAAATTGTTGTCACATGAGTAGAATGCCACACTATTCTCTTACTACATACACTATTCTCTTACACATAAGAAGAAATCTGCAGAGGGAAGAAGCTTGCAAGGAAACAGATAGTGTATGTACTGATATTTTGCAAAGTTTGTAATTATTTCGGGCCATGATCATGTACTCAAACAAACCTACGGAGAATATTATGTTGCTCAAATAACAAACATCGTAGGCTGGCGAAAAAGAATTAAACCCACGATTATGCTCATATTAAAATGTTGACTTAAAACAAAAATTTAAAGAAAAGAAGAAAAAACAACAAACGAAAAATTCCTTGGAAATCGATTGCAGTTAAACATACAAAAAGACATGCATTGCATCCACAGTGGGACTATGGAAAATGGTAGAGAGTTAAAAAAATATTAATCATCTCTTCAAAGTGGACTGCGAAATGAAATTTATTTTTGATACACAAAAATTAAATAGTGCATAGAGTAACAGAACTATTTTTTGAATAACCCTTTACAACAACAAAAGTAAGGTTCAACGTCCGATCTTGGAAAAGGGGACCTAAAAAACATATATATATATATATATATATATATATATATATATATATATATATATATATATATATATATATATATACTGAATCGATATAAGGCGTGTTCAGCACTTTCCTGTAGAATATTATGGGAAACATTTTTGTGGAACATTTCAAACCTCTAACTCTTCGCGGTGTGGGTATTTTCGTAAATTATCTTGAAGAGACTATTGTTTTCGCACACACCTTATAACCACTCCCTGTAACTATTCGCATAAAGAGCGATGGGGAATTAAACTACTCCGTAACTGAATGCCGATATATCTATGTATATATATTTTTGTTCCTCTTTGCCAGGATATCGTTAGAACCTTGTAATTCTGAAAACAAAAAAATTATTTTGTTGTACAGTGTAATTATTACTAATTACTTCGACGTTGTTATTTGTTATTTAACTGGTTATTTGTTATTTATAAAATCATTTTCATGAGGGAATTTAAAAAAAATTTATTGTGGTATATTCTTGATAATGAATTTTTTGATTTCTTCTATGATGCCGCTCATAAGAAATGAGAATTCTTATAAGCATATAATGTCAAATTCTTTTCAAACGCGATGGTGGAATTCTGCTGATGAGTAGGTATTTGGATCAGTGAAACGCAGTTATACATACCAGTTTATACTACAACAAACAAACAAAATTTTCTTTATAATTGGCAAAATATTCCAAATACTCTTTTATTATAAATTTGTGTCAACAATAACAATAAATTTTAATTTATTTACATAGGTATTTGTTTATTTTTATAACTAATTTTTTTATTTCATCATAGTTTTTACATTACCTTTTTAAAATGAAATCTTTCGTATTAAATCCATGTTGCTAGTGAAAAGGAAATAATTAAAAAGGATTTATACACAGCCATATGCGTATTCCCATATCACTCCTTTAATGCAATATAGACATATCTAAAAAAAAACTCAAGTGATTGGTGAGACAGCATTCCTTAATATCCTCTTAACATGTAGGGAAAAAAATAAAATCTTATCTAAAGCTGGAGCGAAGATATACCAAAATTTTTCGATATGGTTATTGAGTTAAGCTAGTCTTAAATGCAACATTTTCAGATCTCAAAAATCAAAGTTTTCCACTTGCTCAGAAAAAAGAAAATAGTTCTTTTTCTTGGTATTTTGGAGGTAGGCTTACAATTCAGAAAAGGCCATTAAAACAGAAAATTTTGTAAAAAGAAGACGTTCACAAAATTATTTGGAAATGAGATAAATTTGCATTTTTTTTTTTTACTCTAATATCTCTACATTTTCATGACTTCTTAGGAAGCCTTTTTTAACTGAATCTTTCTTTTACTCTTTCTCGAAACTTTTGCTCTCACAGCTACTCTCTGTATATGTGAGTTACTCCTTTACATGCGCAAGTGGCGGAGCTGGAAAATGTGTCGATTGTTAAGCGTGTCATGATAGAACTGAATTCCCCAGTTCGAGTTCAAGTTTAGTCGACACAAATTATGTACATATATATATGCATATATAAATTATATATATATATATATATATATATATATATATATATATATATATATATATATATTATATGCATATCATTATCATTCGAATTACTTCCAAAATTTTATTTTTTCATAACATATTGAACATGACTTCATATCCAATGAACCGTATAAGATCTTGCAATGACAAGCTTATGTTAAAATTGTTAGAAAATATACGAATTTTCACTACTTCCGGATCACAAGTTGTGCATCTTATTGACTTCTTTGGAAGTTCTTGCAATTTTAACTCATCGCAACTACCATCTAAATCGATTCCACGGTCCAAAAAAATAACAAAGAAACAGCCGACCAGATAAAATATTGGAAGAAGAAGAAAAGTGTTAAAAACCGTATCAAAACAAGCCACGCAAAATATTTCCTCGTTAAAAGTTGTTCCACATAAGAATGGCTGAATTGTATGTAAGAACCTTTGTGTGTCGTCCAATACTACTCCCATTAATTTTTTTTCTTGTTATTCGCTTTGTTTGCAAAAACATGATGATCGTCGCCACCATCATCATCATCAGCATGATCATCATAATGAGATGATTGTCGTCATTAACATTAAATAAAGATGAACGAGTAGGATGCTTTTAATGAGTTTTTAGTCATAACAATCATTGAAACAAGAGCAAACTTTACACTTATCATTTCATTGCTCCTATTAAATAGGGTCACCAAAAGGCTACATACAAGTACATATGTATACATACGTCGCCGCCTGCTTCGTTAAAGCGATGAAATATTGTACGCATATAATTATCTATGTATGTACACGCATATCAGGGATGGAAACCGTGGTGCAATTGGACTTTTTTTGATACATTTTGAAACTATCGCGACTTAATTTATACAATTTAAAAATCGCAATTTCGTTAAATGTAAAACGTGTTGTAGCCAAATTTTGCGTTTATATTTTTGCTCCCAAATGTTATAAGAGTTCTAGCAGAAATTCTATTCTATTGCACATTCCCCAGCCAAAGTCGAAAGTATTTTCTCTTGCCAAGACATAATCAAAACAAGGAAACGAAATAGTCGAGCTTTTATAGTTTCCAAGAAACAAAAGACTGGTTGAAATCAACAAATTCGTGTTTAAAATACCAGATAATTTTATTATAAGTATATGAAAACATTTAAAAAAAATCATTTGTTTAACGGCCGATGTCCAGAATTGAAAGTCTATAAAAGGACTTCGGTACTATTTTGTGTACTTGTGAACTTTGATGCATACTTTTGTACCTTCATGTTCTCGAAAGTACATTTTATTTGTTATACTCGTAGTTGGCACAAAATCAAAGGAATAAATTTCTTTCCCTGATCCATAATACATTTGATGTGTATTTTTACACAAACGAAAATTTAATTCCTCTGCTTTTTTCCATTAAAACAAAAACAATGAATGAAGTTTATTTTACACTTGGCTTTGGAGTTGAATTAAGAAGAAAAACGAAGAGGAAAATTATACCCAAAAAGCGAAAGAAACATTTCAGTTGCTTATTGTTCGACGGACATTCATTCTGTATGATCTGATTAATAAATTTGTTCAGTAGGTGCGTGTGTGTATGTGTGTTGGTATATATGTATGTAAGTACATATACATATACATATATTTTAAGTTTTGGTTGGTCCCTTGTTTTTCGGCCTGTACTGGTATGTGCAAAAATTAATGTAATTTTTAACAATAAATTCATAAGTTGGCTGTCGAGCGTGTAATACGTATTGTTGTGTATTTAACAAATAACTGGCAATTGTTGTAGCTGTCTGTCAGTAATCGTTTCCGTTTGTTTGTCGTCGAATTACTTTAAGTGACGAGCAACATCCATTCAAACACACGCTCGCCATTCACTCACTCATTCATTTATAATTTGTTGCTGTTGTTGGCATTGTTGCCGGTCAGCATCTTTTGTTGTAAATAAATGAAATTTTGTGTAAATTGTCTCCAGTAAAGAAGGCTTTTACTACAATTGTCAATTTTTATTTCATATTTATTCTCTCTTGAACATAAGAACACAACTTCAACTTTTTGTAATTAGTATTAATTGACTTTTTATGTCTTCGAAAAATTTGTCACTTCTTGATTTAATGACAAAGATAAATCTTGAAAAAGCTTTAGCAAATTAACTGAATGCTTGGAGAACATAAGGTTACGTACATACATAATTTTAAATGGCAATTGGAATCCAACCGCAAAAATTTATATGTTAAAGTCTAAAAATACTTGGTGGACTTACATACGCACAATTCCGAAATTTCAAAATTGGCCTTTATTCTACATTCGCAAAATGAAGTGGTAGTGAAATGGTTGTTTATTTTGTGCTCTCAATTTCGCCAAAGTGATTTGATTTTCAACAGAATTATATGCAAATCACTCCCACTAAATAATATGTAAATAATTTTAAATCGGCAGCACAAATGTGTAAGAGATATTACTTTTCACAAAGAAATATTAGTGGCGGAGGGTCTATGAACCTTATCCAGTTAAAATGGCATTTTCAACTTAAAAGAACACACACACAACAGAATACACATGCATTGCAAAATTGGACCCCGTTAAACAAAAGCGGATCAGATTAATACTTATTACAAACACCATCAAATTGACAAAAACACTATAAGTTTACCCCAGCCACCATACAGGATGACCTACTGTCATAGCCAATCATATCGAACAATATGGACGTGGATGGTTGCAGTTTCTCTGCAAGCCACAAATTAGCCTTGGCCCCAAATAAAGAAGACCAGATTATATACTTTAAATGAAATTTTAACTAAAATATAATGATTGTTCTAACATGCATATTTTCGTTTTATTATATGTTCGTAATTATTTCCCACCAAGGATGCCGCATACCAAAGTTTTTGTCTTCCGTCTTCCCCTCCATTTTATTACATTTTGCAACAACAAAAAACAATCAATACCAAAAAGGTTTCATAAAAAAATATTAAATCAGGGGCAACGAGACCCTATGCTTCTGAAAGGAGCGACGGGAACTTATACATATATATTATATATAATTGGATGGCAATATTGACGTTGATCGTCCAATTTACTTATACTACATTTACACCTACGCAAAATCTAGTACTTATGAGATTTTGAGGGAAATCTAGCTCTTTTCTACCAGATTTCCCATACAAAACAAAATCTACTTACGAACTAGATTTTAGCAAAATCTCACAAAATCTTCAAATACTGAATGATGCAACTGTGTATTTTTTGGTATTATACTGAAATATACAGCGCTGAATAAGAAAATTTTGACAATTGTAAGGAAAAAAAGCGCGATAGAAACAAAAGATTTGCGGTAACAAATGCTTCTGTTTTTTCTTACGTAGCAATACCAGCTTCATTTGCATTTTTTTATATGTAGAGGTATAATATATTAAAATATTGTTTTTCCCTTCCATTTTTTGAACAAAATAAAATAAAAGTTTGGAGACAATTTTTTATTTATCTTTAGTCAGCTGTTTGTTATGAAAATGAAATCCAATAATACGTCAAAAAGCAGTGGTCTAAACGGCAGAGATTTTCTTCGAGATTTCAGCTGAAATCTATTAGATTTTGCGTAGGTGTAAATGTAGTATTAGAAACTTTATTTTGACAGTCAAAGATGACAATGGAAGTGATGATTTTTGCAATAGACAATAAAAAGTTTTCTGCCGACAATGCAATGATTAAAAATTTCGGTTATTCATTTTTAAAGATATTTTTCCTTTTGTATAGAAAATATGTGAAATCATACATTAAAAAATCATTCAAAGACATTTATGTGCAAATATTCCGATGAAAATTTGATATCCAGTGAAATTGTACTCGTATACATCAAGCAATTGGTATGTACATTGTTAATCTCAATCTTCCCATCAAATTTTGTTTGATTTCAGTAATGATGCTGAGACTGAAGGCCCCAACTGATAATTTGTCTGCGTTGTGTGTGGAGTAAATACACTGGAATCAGTTTTTTTTTTTTTGCTTTATAGAAGGATGAAAAATCTATTACTCGTATGTTCGTTCTCTTAAAAATTAATGTCTGGAATATTTTATATAAAAAGTATATTTTAAATAAATAAAACGCATGGCTGGCTCTAATGTTTGCACCATATTTAGTACAAAATTTCACCCTCATTATTCATAACCTCCCCTCTTTTCCAACATCACATGCCACATTGTTAAAATAACAATTTATGCAACTTTTAGGGGCTAATCAGGAATGAAAAAAAAAACAATTTTAAAAGCCTCTCAAAATATGATCCTGAACAACGAACCCACATAATCATTGTCAAGCAACAATTGTGATGACAAATTCCTCCCCACATGTGCAACACTCACTGCCTGCCCCATCGCAGCGCACAACTCCACTAACTCAAACATCATACAGATACAAAAATAGAACCAAATTGTTTTTATTAAATGTGTTTAAACCACGAAAATAAAATGAAAAACATGCCACTTCCGTTGTTGCTTCTGTTTTTCGCTTGTGGCGCGTGCTCAGGAACATTTTTCCTTCCTTTTGTTAATCGTTACAGTCACTAAGAAAAACTCCAGAAAATCCACTTTAAATAGAACATTTGTTTTGATCATAAATTAAAATTTAATTACAATTATAGTTAAACCTCCTCTCACGACGGTACAGGACGAATCGAATGTGGCATACAGTTGTGTGACCGTTATAAATTATAAATTTGTCAAAATTTCAAATTAACTGGACCGTTTATAAAATTAACCCTTTCTCATCCAGTTTAATCGCTAAACAAAAACGCTAAAGAAAATAGAACTGGGTCAAGTATTTATTTAACAAAGAAAATAAATTAAGGTAAATTACGCAGCATCTTGCAAGAAAATGTTTTAAAACGATTGTATGAAAATCCCATCAAAGAACTATAAAAATGTCCGCACATGTCCACACAAAGAATAAAATTTGCGTATGAATGAATCCATAAAAAGAAAGAAGAAATGGTCGTAACACAAACACTTGATTAGGACTTGTGAACCTGAAAAGGGACACAGGCAGCGATTTTGTTGTATATATGTTTACTATTGTAAAGGATGCTATAGATAAATAGCCATCTTCATGGGCATTGTAAGGCGATTTAAAATGCAAATTAGCGACATTAAAAGAAAGAAGGACATAAAATATCCCCTTGTCAACATGGTCGTCCTCGTAACCCTGACCAAACAAACCCAAGCAGCAGCCAAGAGTTAAATGTGCACTCATTAGCCTTTAAGAGGAATTAGGATGCAGTTACGAGTAGATAGAGATAAAGGGAACTTATCTCCCTAGACAAATTCACATGTGAACGAGTTTTGCGCGAATATGTTTCGCTCAAGATGCTGCACAAAGTTACATATTTACATGCAACCCTTTCTTTTGTATTCTCATCGTTAAATCTTATTGTTTTTTTTTCCTTGGTCGGCTGCTCGATTGATACTCTTCTTTAAAGCTTACAACAAAATCCGCCAAATGGAAAATTAGCGGTGTTTCCCTTTTCTTATCCGGGATATTTACAAATGTGTTCCTGTGTGCATACGACGCATGTCATTGTATGAGGATGCTGCTACAGTCATCAGTGCTGTCGATCATTAAACTACCACCACCACCCCTTTTTCCCACTGTATAAGAAAAGCAAATCATTATTAAAGATCTCTAATATTTTTATATGTACATACATATATATTTTTTTAATTCAAACTTTCTTTCCTTTCATGTGACCTCATCTAATTGTTTCTTGGTCCATGAAAAGCAAATCTAAAGCAAATTTATGTCATTTATTTCCTTCATTTTATAAGGAAACATAAATGACTGCACCAAAAGGAAACGTGTTTTTGTATTCGTACTATTTGTTACAAACTGAGCCGCATCAGACATCCCAGGCCAGCCAGCCAGCCCATCCAGGCCAATCATAATAAAGTGATCTTGTTAGAGGATAACTAATGCACAGCATTATAATAAAATCCTGTCATATTTGCAATGAAATTCTATATTTTTTTGATCTTTTTCATTCTTTTATAAATTAAAATCTTAAAAAATTTATGGTTTCACATTTATTATTTTGACAGAATGTCATAATTTTTTTACGTCTCTTTTTATGAAACTCTATTTTGTTCTTTCTTTTGTTGCAAGCATTAGAAAAGTTATGGATATTTATTTAATCTTTTTCTTTACAAAGTAATCCTTTAGATTGCATAAAACTACTTTGTAAAGTATTGTGGCATGAGAATTAAATGTCCCACTTTGTAAGAGATTTAATTTTTCTAAAGTTCCTGCGTGAACAATTTTATTAGTTGAAATTTCCCTCTCACTGTACAACACCAAAAAATCTGAATGCAACAATGGATTCTGCCAGAAGGTGCCAAGAAAATATTTACGTGAAAGAGGCTTATGGCGAATCTGCAAAGGAATTTAAGCAAGTTTTTTCACATTTTAGATGAAGATATTTTTCAGCGGACTTGTGTAAAGTACTACGACAAGTATTTTAACCCTTTAACTCCTTAATGTATGGGTTTTTTGGTCCTTGTGGTGAAAGGGAGTAAAATATCCCTAAATAAGTGAATCGAACTGCATGAAGAAGTATATGGTAAGTATATAAGTAAAGCTTAAAGTCCAACTTCAACGACAACAATAAGTCAAAATTAAAATTCGATTAAGTGTTATTTTCCTACTTATACAGAATTGGTGATGAAGTGTCCCACAGAACAGGATTTGGAAGAAATAATGGCATCTTGTTACAACGACATTGACGGCTAATAACTGCAATGAATGCCACATATAATAGCGAATTCAGATAAGCGAAAATGGGAAACGAACCTGCAACCCTCTCACTACTAGTCTAGTGCAGTAGAGCTGATAGTTTGCGAGGGCGTTCATTCACACATGCCAAATCGAACACTACTTTGACATGTTGTACATTTCTAAGTCCATGTCTTAATTTCACAGCTTTCGTTTAGAGATGATCGCCGCTGTCATAATTGGCGAAAAGGAAAAAAAATGATCTTATACTAAAACTTTATTACGATCGCATCTGTATTTCCACTATTACTCACCAAATTTGTCTAGGTTTTCAAAAACTCGCTATCAAAATTCTGTCAGAAAACGCTGTAAACGAAACTGATCACCAGCCAGAAGTGTTAAAGAAAAACTGCTGTTTTTTCTAATTTCAATTTCAAATCAAAGTGGGTTTAAAATAAAAATATTCGATTTCAATTCCAATATGTATGTACGAGTATTTATGTTGTATCTGAAACTGGCAAAGGTGAGGCCATTAAACTCCGTCTTAAAATAGTTGAAATTCATTTAAAGGCAGACAGAAAGAAAACCCACGACGCATTCATACATAATCAATATGCTTGCGTATCTACGTAAATACGCATGAGAATTAACGGTAGAAGGGTTGTTTTGTTTTTCTCTCTTCCGATTCCCCGTGACACCAACGCACGCGCAAAGACATTTAGACATTCAGGCGAACACAATCAGTCGGTTGAATGTATTTGACAAGGAAAATAGGCCAACCCACATTTCTGAATGTTTCAATTATGAAAATATCTATTTATAACAACGTCACGCCAATCAACGACTTTGAGGTTGTTGCACTTTAAATTGATTGCTTTACAAATGGGTTTCTATCCCAGAAATACGCACAAAAACAAACGTTTTCAATACAAATATTTACATGATCATTTCAATATCTGAGTATCTACGTGCAATAGAAGGTGGCTGGCTCGTGTTGTCGTAGGTTTACAACAGCCATTTGAGTTTGAAGGAACAACTAACGTTTTTTTTTTCTTGTCCAGAGGGAGTGATGATAATTAAGTAGCCTTTTCTTTCACTTAGAAGAAGAAGATCCAGGTGAGATTTTTTTGGAGGGGGTGGGGAATTTCGGAAAAAAATAATAATTCATTAAAGCGATTGTCTGTAGCAACTGTTTTATGCTTCTGTTGTAAATAACAGCTGTAAACTAGAAAAAGAGGAGCGTGTGTGCAGAGGTACTCTATAGGGCCAAGGATTGCCTATAATGCATTCTGCCGCTGCTGTGGTGACGAGGAAGATGTAATTTCTCTTCTAGGCGAATACTCGGTATATCATTCTTTGAGACAGAAGTTTTGATTCAAGGATTTCCTGGTCGAACTTTCAGAGTTATTAAAGATTGGTCTAGATGAATTTCTCAATGCTACAGGTTGGGTCTAGTACCATTTAACGGATGTAGTATTCGAGCCGGACAGCAAAAGTTTGACGTGTAGCGGTTTTTGTCAGATCGGCAATCACTCGGTTATATTTTAAAGCTTTTCATTTTCACGAAGAAAATTTTCGATTGCCGTTCCAATTGTAAATGTTACCAAATCAGGAAATGTAGAAATAGAAAAAAAAATCCTTCATAACATTTTTATATTCATTTAAATCTTTTTTTTTTCTTTGATGAAATTAATATTTATTCCAGGTTCGTGTCCTTATTTATATAAAGATTGTGTTTTAGTTTATTTCATATTGTGTAAATGAAATATTTCCTGATGCTTGAATAAATGTAATGTGTGGAATATAACATCGTGCAGATCCTCGTCACGGCTTCGCATCTGAAATGTCAAATTTTTATGACTCTGGCGCATAAATCCGGCAGGATTTTACCGATGACATGGATAATGTTTGATAAAAGTCTAACGATGTCAAATCACATACTCGCGGAGATGACCATGCACTCAAACCGCTCGTGTAGAATGTGCAATGGGGCAGTCCATACTATTCAATCATGCCGAAACAAGATGGTAATAATCGACATTTACCGCTCGCCATTGAGGATGATGACCTGCCTATCAAGAAAATATGGACCGATACATACCAAACTGTGGTTTTTCGGTATGGAGGTCTATTATAGCGACCGTAAAATGGGCGAAGCGTATGGTGATTTAGTAAGACAGACTGAATAAATGAAACCAATGCGACAAAGTTGGCAAATCACTATTGGAAAGCCTGATATTATCGGAAAGATAAAAATCAGTTTATGAAAGAAAAACATGAAAACCTATTTGTACCATAAACTGTGCTTCATCTCATAAAACAAAGTTGTGAACGTGAATTGATAATTAACAAGTGATTCCTGCATTGTAACTTTTAATAATAAACACCGCTATGAACTAGTTTTCTCAGCTTGAAGTAATAGTCTTCCAGGTGGTTTAGGCTTTAGGTTGCTGCCTCAGAAATTGAAGTTTTAACAGTGACTGACACTTGTCAACAGAAAAACGATCTAGGTTGCAGGAAATATTTTTCTCAAAAAGAATTCTAGAACTGTTTTAGTTATCACAACCCTGTCACCCATAAACCTTTTCCAACCTTTTCCAAAACATCATAGAGCTGGACATCATAGAGCGAGCCGTAAGAGAAGATTTCGGTAGTCTGGTATTTACAAATTGATTTATTATTTTATTTGAAAAGCAACATTTTATCTCTTTAAAAACGTAACTGTATAGTTTTCAAAAATCCAATAAAAAAAATAGAAATTTATCAATTCATGCCATGACGAGTTGGCCGTTCTTGTAATTTGTCATACAAGTACTTCATTTGTTTACAATATATATTTTTTTCTGCTTTGCTTCTATTTTAGAAGTTTTCTTTCTCTCCGATTTTACCATAATATGATTTTTTCCTAATTTTACACATAAAAATGTTGGGATTTTGGAAATATTTTTTATTTTACCCAAAGAATATTAATTTGAAAGTAGAAAAAACCACTATTGATATACATAAATAAATGATTGGTAAGTAAACAAGTTACCAAAATGAAAATGTTAACATCTCCACATTGGGGAAAAAAGTATAAATTTATATTAAAAATGACTCACAGGACATGCGAGTAGATGAGGACAAACCGTTACGCTTATATTGTTTGCTATAATGGCGCTGATTCTAGCAAATAAATTTTATAATGAATAGTCATTAAACCGGAATAAAGATCGTTAAAACTGAAATATGCAAATGCAAAATTTAGGACAAGGTTAATAATGCTGTTATGAAAACATACATACGTTTTATTTATTTATGTTTTAATTGTATATACATACATACATATTTGTTTTAATAAAAAATGGACCGCATATAGGGACAGACCAGCTATTTTTAATGGCCAGCAGCACTTGCTATGTTGTTGCCGCATTTCATTTGTTTAATTTTTGTTTTTTTTAAGTTGAATGAAAACAATACCCCAAGTATCAAAAATCAACTCCATACAAATTTTAAAGACAGAAAAGAGCAAAAAAGGCACAAAATTTCAAATGCCTGTCGCCAATTTGATTATGTTCTTAAATACTTGAAATTGTTCTTAGTTGGGTTTGAATTCGTTTTTTTTTTTTTTTTTCTTAAAAATATCTAAGCGACATCCGTTTCTTAAAAAAAAATATTAATCTGGAAGAGAGAAATAAAACATACGTGTCGCTTTTCATTCATCATAATTTCTGAAATAATAAATACATAGTATATGTATGTAAAACACAATATGTACTTGTAGAATATATGTATAATATGAAGGAACGAAACATTATAAAAAAGAACAATTAAAACCATGATTTTAGTGGAAGCCCAACTCGTACGAAGAAACAACAAGAATTTAGTTTTAATCATCATCGGAAATCATAATCATGTTTTGAAAACAATTTCCAACAGTTCATAAATTAGTCAAAAAAAAAAAATAATATTGTTTGCTCATACACATACATATACATACATACATTTTATATCGCTGTAGTCCCCCTTATTTTATACCAACAAAATAAATTTATAACAAGCCTATTTTTAAATAAAAATATATGGAATTTTAAAACAAAGGGCATGTTACACACTTCGAACTCGCAGTACAGTTTTTCTTTTCGTTTTCAAATTTCGAATTTATTGTTTCGTTTTGGAATTTCGCTATTTGCCATCCCGATTAAGGACATTCTCAGCATTATTTCGTTTTCAGATGACAAAAAAATTGGTTTACTTTTTGTTTTCATTGGAACTTTATTGGGTCATGGGAAAAAGTCAGAAAACAAATTTGTTGGGCAACTTTTTGTTCATATTTCCCATTTTTAAAAATCATTATACATATATATTTTTTTTTGCAATTTTTTATCAAAGGAGTGTGAATGAACGTAAATGTAAAATTTATAAATAAATTATTTATTTAATAAATTATTTTATATCGAACAGTTGCGATTTTCTGATTTTTTTTTAGATTTTTCTTTAAAAAGACTAAAATTTTGTTTTTGCCTTAAAAAAATTTTTTTTGCGTTCAATGAATTAATTCAAAGTTTTTTTAAGTGAATGATTTTGTTAAAGATATATTCATCGCGAATTCATTCAAGTTTCAATTCAATTCATTTTCTTCACAAAATGAATGCTTTCAAATATTGTTAATTCATCATGAATGCATTCATATTTCAATTCAAATTATTTTGTCTGAAAAAAATGCATTCAAATGTTTGCCCTTCGCGATGAACTGAAAAGTAATTTTGAATCATTCTTTTACACCGCTAAATTGCGATTACGACTCGTAATCAATAAGATTATCGAAGTTATGAACACATTTCAAACGAGAAACGTATTTTTAGGAGAAGCGATACTTTTGTATTTGGATTACTTCTTGATTACTTTTCATTCTTTTCGATTATTTTATTGTAATCCTCATTAATCTCGATTATATTTTGGATGTTCGGTAATTGTAATGAATGAGCCATTATGCTAATTTTCAAACAATCGTATTTTAAACAATTAATTCAGACTTGAAATCATAAAACAATCAAATTTCTAGTCTTTATGGTTTTATATTAACATTTCACATATTTTTAACGTGAATTATTTCGCCTGAACGAAAATGGTACAAAAAGTCGACAAAGAGTATAAAACGTCAATATGAAATCGCCAATTGAAATTTTGAGAAGGGGAATAGATTTGACATGTAATTTTATTCCTGATAATGGCAATTATATCCTGTGGTTTAAAGGATGTGGTGCTTAAAAAAAAAATTATTCTTTTATATGAAATTCATTAGAATTTTTGCTGATAAATTTTACTTTCAAATGGTTTTAACACATGTTTTACAACAATTATGTATGGAATTTACAAATAAAAAATATGTTTGCAATTACTGATTCCATGAATAATTTTAGTCACGTAAACTCGAGGACGTGCTTGCTGTTACTGTAGTGCTATTTACGTGATAAGATGTATTTTTAAACCTTCAGAATTCCTAACTTTTCTATTTTCACAAGACATGTGAATCAAACCAAGTTTTCTCAGAGTTACTATTGTGTTCTATTGTAAAAAAAGGCAGTAATACAAAACAGAACATGTTAATTTCTAAATATGCTGTATGTTTTGCACTCAACTTTATTTCATTGTTATAACGATATAGTTTCTGAAAAGAACATGTTTGCCTAAAAGTGGAGAACACGTTTTATATGTTACCGGTACCCTCGGAAAGTGATGCCTTTTCCAAACCCCGCAATAGAACAAAAACCGTTGCTTGAAATTTTTTACATCCATGTATTGAAATTTGTGAAATTTTGTATAAACAAAACAAACTAGAATTCTTACTTGTATAAACTGAGTTAAAAAACAATTGTCCTGAAGATGATACTCAATGAGTATCGAAATATCGATATTTTTTAAATAAAATTGTTTAACGACCTCAAGCTTAACTATTATTATTAACCAAATTATTATAAAAAAAGGTCAAAAACTATACATATACAGTTAAAGAAGGGTAATATCTAATCCTGAAATCGAGTTGAGTGCAAAACATGTGGTCACATGTTCCTTTACGCTACTGATTACTGATTTTTAGCACAGAACACAAACATCCATGTGCAACATTTTTGTGGGAAACGAAAACGTTATTAGATAGTACCCCTATTTTCAGACCCTGTTAACTACTTTATTTCGTTTTGTTTTATTTGTATGTTTTGCTTTATTTTCATGTGAAAATTTTATTTAAAAAATTATAAATTGTATTATATGAATTTATATATTTTTGTTTTATTGTGAGCTTGAAAAAGGCATCACTTTGTCAGGGCAAGGGGTAATATGTAAAACGTGTTTCCCATTTTTTATGTAAAAAGTATTATTATTATATTTTTATATTTAGATTCCTTATTTTTATTACCTGATGTACATTCCAAAACTCTAGTTACTCTTTGTTTAATCTAAATTTTTAAAACCTAAATATTTAAAACCAGTTGCTTAATAGTTATATTGGTTCCACTGTGCACTGCCACTGCGATATGTTATCAATCTTTTTGTGAGTTTTGTATAGTGTGGCAAAATATCGTAAAATTGCGCCGTGCCGCGAGTTTTAAGTATGAAAATAATCGGGCATATTCACGTAGATATGTTTCTTCTATGTATTTATGTATAATATATGTATGTATAAATGTATACATACCATACACGTACATATGATTTAAAATAAAAACAATTAAAAGTTCATCTAAAAGTGCCCGTACAATCCAAAAATGTTGAAGCTCATAATCTCAAGTAGGCTCAATATGTAAACATCTTCTTTTACTTTATTCAAGAAAGACTCAGCACTTAATCGTATCATAAGTGTATCTAGACACAAAATAAATAATGAATGAATATCAGACACAGTTTGCCATGTGTGGATTTTTAGTTTTACAAAATATTATGTTTTTATTATATTGTTTTTTTTTTACATTCGCTTCCACATCTAAGATGATTTTGAAGCTCAAAATTTGTTTCTTTTGAATATTTAATGAGCAGCAAACGACACTTGTTTTTGGTTCCTTAAGTATACGAGTAAATAAATCCCTTTTAATATTCTTGAATTTTTAAGTGAAGAATTTTTATAAAATTAGTTGCTCTTTGTTTTGAAGCAAATCGTTCTTTATGTTGTTTTTATTATTAATTTCAATGAAGCACGATTTATTAGTTAGATATTAAATTTTATATACTTTTAATTATTTAAGAAAGAAAAAACGAATTTCGAGAGTTGTAAAATATTTCTTCTAAATGAGATTATCTTGCACTTAAAACATTTATTGTTGAGATGTTAAAAATTCAAATGTGTTCACACTATTTGAGGGTCTCTTAAATGTCGTTGGGCATGTCCCTAGTAGACGTTGTGATGTGTCCCTAATAATAAGTTCAAAATATTATTTTATAGGAAATTTAAAGTAGTCGCTTCTCTACAACCGGAACTTCCATAAATGTAATTTTCTCCATAAATCAGAGCACTTTTAAATCAAAGCCTTCTATAACGCAATGTTCGATAGGTCGAAGAAAGTTCTCTATAAACACTGTAGCCCGAAGTTTGTATTAATATATCCTCTAGTTATATATCCCTCCATTTCATTCTCGTTCATTATTCAGAGCATTCGAACTCATGTAATTATATAATAACTCACATATGTTATATGACAGTTCTATGGAACTCAATCACATTTTAGTTTTTGAGAACTAAAAACACGTTTGGTTATGTTGTGTTTCTTGAAAATTCAACTATTCAATTGGTATGTTTTCCAATTCACAAGTAGAAAAATATATTTAAATTCCATGTAATTCTCATATAGTATATGTGAATTTTTGTTTTTACATTATGCGGCTAAAATGTACTAACTATTTGGTTAGCGCCAATAAAATGCAAGCTGACGCAACAACAAACAATACATATTTTTTTAGCAAATGTCTTGGAAAATTTCACAGATTTTTGACCCCTAAAATATCAAAATGAAGACTTGCATGTTTTTTTTCACAAGGTCTCTGAAAGCACTGGCGGTCTAATTCATAAAAGGTTAAAACATGAAAAAAATGCTTTTTCTCAAATATCTTCGTTAGTGTAGCACATAAGGATTCATATTGCATCTTGAAATAAAGCTGAGAAAATCTTTAAAAGTTCTTAGAGAGAGCTTATCACTCCGTTTATATAATACAAAATGGGACTATATTATACAATTTAACCAAAATACATAATCAAATTCATAAGAACGTCTAAAAAATACAAATATGGAAATAATGTCTTAGTGACTTGTATACATACGAGTGCAATCAAAATTTATATAAAAATCTCGAAATTTAGGTATGAGGGCGGCTCAATAAGTCCGTGACTTTTTTAATGAAACACAATTTTTGGATAAAAAAAATCATTTTATTTTTCCAACATCGATTTCTCTGAGCTCTATTCGTTCCTCCAAAGAAAAGGAATTTTTTTGTGAGATGATTTTATCGTTGGAGCCAAATCGATGTCAAATCCGGAGAGGATGGTAGATGATGGAGCAATCCCATTTTCTCCTCAAATCACGCGGTAGTCTGCTGTCAATGGTTGTCAAACATAAACAAATGACGCAGCTCGTTCTGACGGGAGTCAACTGAAAGATGGTTGTTGACAGGAACAGTGTTACGCTTTCTGTTAACAGGCGGAAAATTCAAAAGGTTACGAACTTATTCAGCCACCCTCGTGCTCTCTTCGTTCGAATAAAAGGAGCTTGTAAATTCATTCATTATATTCTTATTTTTATAAGCTTCATTATCATGATGAGACTCATAATTTTTAAAATTTAATTATTGCACCTTAACATATCTGACTAATCGACTGAAATTCTAATCGTTTTGGCACATCATAGATTTTGAAGTGATTTCGTTGCCAGTGTTGTTTTGTTGTAGTGTTTTGGAAAGCAATTTCTTATCAAAGGTTTCTTACCCTTATAGTGTTCAATATTTATTTAATTTGTACTTCAAGCATACAATATTTTTTTTATAAATTAAAAGCTAAATATACAGAAAATTGAGTGACATTGAAACCTATTTTGTTATCATTGCTATTCCTAGAAATAATTTTTAGTTTCAGCTGTCAACTTTAAGAATTTATTTTCATTCGATAGATCGATTTCTAAATGGGCTTAGAACACATAATAGAAGTATAATTTTTAAATACTTCAAGTTCGAATTGTACCAGACAGAACTGCTGTGATGAAAAGAGATCTGCTTTCATAAAAAGTGTATTTGAAAGTGTAAAATTGATGGCATTAATTGGAAAAAATTATATCGCTCAAATTGGCCAGCTCTCTACTTGATGGATTTTTTCGCTCGTTTTACGGGATTTGGAATTGCCGCTCGAAAAAAGTCTGGCCCCAAAGTGGTGATTTATTTTCCAATTTTAGCTTTCAATACTTGCAAGGCTCGTGGCTTGCTGTGGTAAATTCGAGATTTTAAAAAGCCCCAAAGGAAGAAGTCTGGTGTTAGTTCTGACTATTTGGACTGGCCAACGAAATTTTCGTTAAAAAATCTTCAGCTTTGGACGAGCTGTGTGAGCGGTTGCCCTGTTCAAACCAACAATGCCTCAAGAAAATATTGTTTAGCATCTCACCTTTTACGGTTGCGGTGGTGACATCTGCGTCTTCAAAAAAAAATTGTTTCAGTCACTTTTTCACTGCAAACGTCGCATCAAACACTCACTTTGAGGGTATGAATTGAATCTTTCCCCAGAAATGCAATTTTTTTTTTTTTTTTTTTTGTTAACGCAACCACTTAAGGGGAAATGGGCTTCGTCTCTCATTACGATTTTCGTTACGAAATCAGAGTAAAAATTTTTCAAATAAGCAGTAACAATAATTCCGCGTTTTTGAGGTGCGTATAGCTCCATGGCTTGTTGAAACTAATTCTCTATATAAGTATCTACATCATAAGTGTCAAGACGCAGTGATATTTGGCGCCACCTTGTACAATAATATTATAAAAACAAGTTACATTACACCCTATCGCCACATAATATTAGATTTTAATTTTTTTTATTCATTTAATTTTGAAAATATTTTAACCATTGAAAGTGGAGTCAGAATTTCATAGCAAAATCAAAACTTGCAGTATCCCTGCAACTTAGTCCAGGGGCAGTTAATAAAAATTATGTTTTTGTCACGTACGTTTTTTGTTTGCGGTTAAGGCTCCTTGTGTTTGTTCCTCTTACTGCCGCAAGGATCTTAGAGCCGCAACAAGTTGGGGGGTGTTCTGTTTGTAGAGAAACTTTTTCCCGGTACCTTGGCTTTTCTTCTTGTTGTTGTTATTGTTGTAAATCAAACTAACTTAAAAGATGTGATAACTGTAAAAGTAATCGGTTTTGCCAATTTAATGATCTGCGCTGTAAAAAAAGCACTCGTTTTATTTGTTCTTCTTTTGTGTAAGTATTTATTTAATCTTAAAATTCTTACAATCGGGTCAGTGTCATTAAAAATACAATACCAATATATAATTTATTTTTATTATTATTATTGAAGATTAAATTACTCAAAAATATGTGTTTGTTTTCGATTTCACTCTCTTGCCCGTATTTAGAAAAAGGGAAAAGAAATTGACTGTCTTTATCCTGAAGGTTTTTCATGTCATATTTTGAACTTGAAAACAATGCTGTCACATACAAGTACGAGTACATGTCTATAAGTTTTATTGTAAACTTAAATGGGATGCGACTTTGATGGAATGAGGTGAGATATTGTTTAGCATACAAATATGTTTTACATACTCAAAACTTTCATTTAGTTATGAGAGTTTTTCCCTACATGCAGATAAAGGCGCACCCAGTCTAGGGGCACATGTGTATGAGTTCGTACCAGGAAAAAATTATGAATTGCTGATAAGGAAGAGAGAAAGGAATTCATAAAAACCCGGGACGTTTTTTTTCTTCACGTTTTCTGTCTACTCTAGCCAATCTTCACACTTATCCTGCTGTGTGCGAACAGACTTTCCTTTTTAGCATCTCGGAGTTGAAGTTTACGTACGTACTGGGTGCTTCCTGAGGTGTTTGTTTTTTTTTTTCATGTAAAAATCAAATGAAATGTAAAAAATGTGCGTGTGAAGATCGGCGATGATGAGGGTATTATTTAAATTTTTTTATTATTATTTTATGTTCTGTAAGATCTCTCATATTGATGGAAATGAATGGCAGTGATGCAGTGAAGCGTCACATCATAAAAAAAGATGCCGCTCAAAATAACATTATTACATCAACGCCATTCCCATAGTGTTGAGGTTACATACTCGTACATTTATTTACGTATGTATGTCTGTATTATAAAAAGTGCAACAACGGTTTTCGTTCCTGCTAGTCTAACACCAAAAATCAATGATATGAAACTGGCGTTTTCCTTGTTTCGGAGAACAAGATGTTCTAAAAGTTTACGACTTTTTTAGGTTTGTAAACCGTGATGCTGAAATGATGTTGAGTTGACTTGTGCAATGGCTTTTTCTACAACATAATTTTTCTATTCTTCAAAGTCTTTTATATTCGTTTGTAAGTAAATTACAGAAGAAAAAAAACTAATGAATAATAATTTATATTATTAGAAGCACTGTGCACAGTATTATTTAAAAGAAAAACCAGAAGAGAAAAAACTGAAATAAGCACCCTGACTCAACAAATTTAAGACGCTTTACAGGGGGTTGCATTTGAGACTGGGTTATAATTTTTTTGTTTCATTATATTTCTCTGCACAATTCTTTTTTTAACTTTTATTCTATAAAGTGTCGTGTTGTAATTTCAAACCCTTTTTTTAATTTTTATAAGTAAAAAAAATATCTTGAGACAGAACGTTTTGTAAGCATGTGGTTGCAACGCATTTGTTTTTCACACCAACTGTTGGCTTTTTTAGTTTCTTTTTCCCTAATGGTTTTTTTAGGGATTTGTGACACTCTTTTTATAGAAAAAAATTTTTTATTTCTGAATTACATTGTACTTGAAATATGATTTTGTTTTGCTTAATTTATTGTAAAATCTAAAGAATTCTTTGATATATTTTTTGATTTATTTTTCATTTTTGTTAAATTGCCTTGTAACCGATATATGAACACAGTTTTTCCCATTTTCTTTGAGATTTTTTGTTTTACTTTTTTCTTTATTTAAATTGGCTTTATAAATTTAAATAATAATAGATTTTCTATCTTAAATCCATTGAGACAAATATAATTATGTATGAATAGCTAAAGTAAATGATCCATTTTGTTTATCTGGGCGTTAATCATGTTGCGCATTTATGCATTATTATGCTGCTTTTTCAACTGTACAGTGTGGCTCAAAAGTAAGCTTAAGCTTTTGCCTTTATATTTTTTTTAGGTTATTGCATGAAAAGCAAAAAGTAGAAAGAGAGCATTTGATGTAAACGTGAAATAAAAAGTATATTTGTCCTAGTCTGTTCAACACTCAGTTGTTAGGAGCCCTGCATCAAAAATGTTTTTTTTTTTTGTGTAACTGCTTTGATTTGCTTTGCTTAGTGGTTTAACAACTGATAACCGACTAATTGAAATAACATTAGGCTTTGATTAGACTTCAAACTTGAGCTTAAAAGTAATGTTTTCAAAAATTCTTAAAACAAGATCAATATAGACTGATTAAGCTTTTTGAAGACATCAAACTTGGGCTTAAATATAAAAGGTAAAGTTTTCAAAATCGTGAAGCAAGATCAAGGTGGACTGATTAAAATTTTTAAAGATTTCGAACTTGGATTTAAATATAAAAAGTAAAGTTTTCGAAAATCGTGGAAGAAGATCAAGGTAGACTAATTTGTTCTGCTGACTATTGCCAATATATTCATACTGATTGTAATACAAAATTTTTTATTACTTGCAATAAATGAAATATTGAATATATATCAGGAAATGTGCTACGATATGGATAGATGTAATGCAAATAACTTTTTTGAAATTAAAACTGTTGAGCTGCTGCATTAAAATAGTTTTCCAGACACTCAATGTGGATACGTTCTATGCACACAGTGCTGGTCTGGGCATCACGGCATTAGAGGCTTCAATATGCAGATAATTTGAGTTGCACAGTGATATAGATTTACAAAAATACTCATGCACAAATACGTATGTGTTTTGTACATAAAACATATGAAATTGCCTTTTAGTATGAATTTCCCTCGTAGACACAATGACATTTTTTTAAATAATTTCTTAACACATATTCCCTGGGTAATTAAAAAACAAGAAAATTTATAAGAATGTTTGTTTTCAAAATAAAACGGGCAAGTCTAGATTTTCCCACTTTTCTTTGCAGATAATTTTATTGAAAAAGTAAATCCTTAAGTACGTACATTGATAAATCTTTTCCAATCTCTTATTTTCAATTAATGGCTTGGAAATGCCGATAAGTTTCTAATTAAAAATCCACATTTACAGTTTATGTTTTCCTAAGATTTTCTAACATAATTAATGAGCACAACGTTTTCTTAATTTAAATAAAAGCCTGCTGCAAGTTATAGACAATTTTCTTCAAAATTGCATTTTTAGGGGATAAGATACGATTTGTTGGTTGAGGATGATTTTTTTTTTCATACTCGTATTTTTATTTCTACCCCCACCCTATAATTGTGAATGCGTACTCGCATGTATGTACGAGTATGTAAAAATATTAGGAGTTCAATGGAACGAAATTTCTCTTGAGACAGACGAGCAGACAGTTGTCTGAAATTGTGCATAAGAAAGCCCAACAGTAATCAATGAAGCAATTTGTCGCGTGTGTGTGTGTGTATGTGTTTATTTGTTTTTGTGAGTACGAGTATGTATGCACGTTAAGGCTCACACACGTCTCCCCTTGATGAATATGTTGCTTGCTTTGGTGGCAAGTAAGTATTCGCCTGTTAGGGTATTGATCTATCGGGTGGTTGTGAATATCATGCATAAAGGAATATTTATAGTTTTTTTTATTATTTTAGGCTTATTAGTGGTGGTAGTTGGGCTTTCGTTCTACAGTGTTTTCAAAGAGGCTGCTGCAAAGCAAAACCTGCACTTTGTGTTGTACGAGTGGCAGGAAAAAAGTGCACAGCTGGCAGCGCTCTCCCAAAAATATTCACTTGAAATACCATTGATATTAAGGATTCAGGCTTTTATGCTAAAAATTTAAGAAGAGAGTGAAACGCTTAGTTTTCATGTATGTATGCGTACTTACATACATAAATGCATTATTATAAGTAAATTCAAGTCTTATCGCTACCTTCAGAGTATATGTTATTTCTTCACCCTATATGTCTTCACATATGTATATATGTATATATATATATATATATATATATATATATATATATATATATATATATATATATATATATATATATATATATATATATATATATATATATATATATGAGGGATTTTTTAATTGTTGTTTGTTCATGAATTGAGAAATTGTCTCCTCTTACTTCTTAATATTTGAGTATTTCTATCGTAAATAATTCTTGGTTGAATTTGACCTGATGTACTCGTACGCTCTTATTTGCTGATGCAGACGTTAAAAACTTATTATATTTGAGCGCGCGATAATTTTTGTATATACTTATACTCCTCTATAGAAGGAATGGAGTCTAAATGGATTGGAATGGAATGGAGTCTAAAGTTTTCCTGGAGTCAATAGTTTAAAATTGTTAAATTAGCTACAGAGCCCCAATAGTCATATATTACAGATTTAAAAATATTATTTTTGTTTGATAAAATTATATACCATTAATATTAATTATTGCAATTTTTCTTTGATCTTTTTTTAATATTTTTGAATATATAAGAAATGAGCTTTAGGTAAATTTTATTATAAACTAATTGCTTCTGTTTATAAGGGCCATTCATGAAAGTGCTTGAAATTGCCATTTGTTCAATTGGGTTAATTTGAATGTCCTTTAGTCAATGCCAATTTAAACGCAAACGTATGTATTAAAAGAAAAAACTTGCAACAGCTTTAGTCGAAGTTGCATTCAAAAACAGTTGTTATACGGAAACCTCTAAGTAAGCTCATACCTATGTACTTTAAACCTCGGTATTCTTCACTTAATACAATTTTTCCCTGAAAAGTTTTAAATATTTTGTCTAAGGCAAATTTTATATTTAGCCAGTCTTTGTTACTGCCTCTCAGATGCAGTTTATAAAATACAAGTGAAAATGATTTATTTTTTATTGAATTTTTCTTTCCAAGTTTTTAATTTAAAGTAGTTTCAGAAATACAATGTACAATGGAATAACACATACAATATAAATATTATTTGGACAGAGATGCTGATGCAAATTAAAAATTTAAAGAAATTCTTGATTTTGATGTGAAAAAATTTCATAAATTATACTGTATATCTTGATAACTTTTGGCTTTGAATGACTCTACGATATGAAAGAAGTTTCTTTATACTCGTATGTACAAACATTTTTATTTTTTGCTAAATTACGAGTATTTATTATATATATTTAATTAAGAAAAACTTCCAAATTTGATTTGTAAAAAATTATATTTATATGTATTTCTTTTGTATCTTTTTTTTTTTGAACATTTTCATTAAGCGATTTGAGGAATTCTGCTTCCCGCAAAATGTTTGTTATAATAAGAAGGACGAAAGATTTTTGCTGTTTGATGTAATTTTTCCCAATCAAGTGACAGTGATTAACTCAAACATAAATAAATGTTTATGTATGGCTTTCCCTTTAGTTTTTATTTCATATGCAAATTTTCGCGATAATACTTTCTGTCTCTAATTAGGAGCTGTGAAAAACTCAGCACGGCCTCCATTATTTATCCTTAACAAAAACATTTTCATTAAGCGATTTGAGGAATTCTGCTTCCCGCAAAATGTTTGTTATAATAAGAAGGACGAAAGATTTTTGCTGTTTGATGTAATTTTTCCCAATCAAGTGACAGTGATTAACTCAAACATAAATAAATGTTTATGTATGGCTTTCCCTTTAGTTTTTATTTCATATGCAAATTTTCGCGATAATACTTTCTGTCTCTAATTAGGAGCTGTGAAAAACTCAGCACGGCCTCCATTATTTATCCTTAACAAAAACAAGCTAATCCGCTTGAAGTCAAACACATTCTTACATCCTGAAAGGAGAAAAGTAAATAAATTAGATGATTACTGGTATGTGCCCGTATGCTGGTAGATGGGAAAACACTCAAGTGTGTCAACAATAAAATCTTGAAAAAAGCAAAATATGAATAATACCCCGGCATCATGGAGAGCAACAAGCCTAGTAATCGTAAGCTTGATTTATCTCAAAAGGAAAAAGTCAATCAAATTTTCAGCTTTGAAAATTAATTTTTGTGAAAGTTTAACGAATTGGAAAATGCAAATTTTCAAAAAGCGTACAAAAGAATTCAGCATAAAATTCACTTCATCCTTAGAGCCTTAGAAACTTGATGTTTGCATTG
The DNA here is from genome assembly GCA_963681545.1 of Germaria angustata. NCBI lineage: Eukaryota > Metazoa > Arthropoda > Insecta > Diptera > Tachinidae > Germaria > Germaria angustata. Next base: position 2,948,968 of record OY812998.1, read on the forward strand.
TTAGTAAAATTAATCCTGCCCTTTCCATGCCAACAACAGTCATCTAAATATTTTCTTTTGCAGTATTTAAAGGATTTTCAACAAATGGAAATTATAGGCGCACAAAATAAGTAAAATGCCAATACACAAACCTAGGAAAATCTCTTTCTTTTAAAGGGCAATAAAATTCATATTTCGCGCAATTAACATGACAATCATTGGCAATAATCAAAGGCTTGCACCAGCTCATAAATCTTTCTTTCGTTCGTGCGTTCCTTCAGTTTTTATAAGTTGAAACAAATATCTGCTTTTTAAGGAATAAAAGGAGGGAGGGGTTGGTCACGAGAAAATATCGATACATTATTTTGGATTCGATTTTTCCGTTTTGCGCTGGCATTCTTTTCCGCAAAAGGGTTCGTGCACATGCGTCGTTCATTCTCGCCAAATGTGCTGTCGTCTGAGTGCGCTGTGCAAATTGTGTGCAAGCAAGCGCAAAAGTTTCAATTAAGAAAAATCTATTGATACATTTGTTTCTTTCATAGTCATGCCATTGAAATCTTCAAATGAACCCTTTTTTAGACCTTCGTTAAAATTTTTTCATTGTGGTAAATATGTTTTCATTCCACTGAGCGTAAAGAATCAACGAAAATGGCAACAAAAATAGTTGCATGTAGGTTTTTTTTTAAGTGAAGCCGGTTGTAGTAAAACATAGAACTCCTATGGTTTTGTTTGTGTTTTTTCGCAATTGATTTGCGGAAAAATCAAAATGATTGCAAAAAAGGAAGGACAACATAACAAATTTCCCCCTTGTATAACGTCAAAAGAAAATGAAACCTGTGTATGGCTGGTTTAATATCAGACTTTCGATAAAAGCAGTCTGAAACGCCGTAAAAGAAATCTTTAAATATATTTTATTCAATAAAAGTCTTCCCGATACACTTAAGCGATTCTACATCTTTGCACTACTCAAAATAATATTGTGAATAGTCTTCAAAGTAGAATTCTGTTACGAAAATGACTAGTATCTTCTTTTTTATTTTTTAAATTTAAAATGCCTAAATCGCGAAAAAAGTCCGATGCGTTAAAAGTTCGTAATTTTTTTATCAGGTCCACCCACACTATTTTTTTATAAAGAGAAGTAACACTCAGGCAATTAATGCCTACTACTTGCCTACTACTTGATACTGTAGAGAGGACAGTAAGGACTTAATTTTTTTGCAACTCTATTATTGGGCGTTTTATTAATTTATATAGCAGACTTGCAACGCATCTGGTGTTAAATAGACGCATTAAGTTTCTTAAGCTTTATTTTGTGTAGCCATTTTTTTAATTGCTTTACTTCGCCAGCGATTCTCCTAACATAACCGACGAAGGAGGGCATTGTGATGTAGGACATCGCTATCGTTGATGTACAGTGACCAATTGTATGCCTTCACCATCAACAAGTAACATACTGCCACATTAATGTACCTAAAATAGTTTATGAACAGGGATCGAACTCATGTTCTTAGTCACAAATTGTTTTGTAGTCCACGCGGTAACTACTTCAGCCAACAGCGCCTTCAGCTAAAGGGAGGCATTTTTTACTGAGTCTCTTCATCAGACAATTTTTGTGCACTGACGGACTACTCAACTGTTCAATTCAATTAAAAATTTCAAGTTTGTGGTAATAAATTCGTGATCTAACGCCAACTGTATATCGGCTGAGAATATCATCAGGATGTCGACGGAAAAGTTCTCATCTAGCTTTTTAATTAGTCCTAAGATTTCTTCTACTCTTATATGTGATTGAATGCAACAATCCTCTTGCAAATCGTTCTTCAGATTCAATTCAAATCACTGAAACTGGTGATACATTCAAGACCTTAATCCGAATTAACAGTTCACCATTTGGTGAACGCCTGTTCAAGTTTGAACAATTACAATTACTCAATCGCAGTTGATCTTAAACAGAGGTGCAGTGGGCTTAGGTTGCTCCCATACATACATACTCTTACACTTATATTTCAGATATCATTACCTTTCGTTTCAAACGATCTAAGTCCAATATGGTAAATTTTACAACAGAGTTAAAACTTTAAAATTTTATGTTCTCAATATATTTTAATTTGGCAAATGCATCACAAAAAGACAAATAAAAACGAAATACCAGAATTTTTTTTTTAATGTGAATGATAATCGTATCGTACTGCATCAAAAAATCAATTTTCATAAAATATCTGCTTAGACAATATGCAACCCAAGGTAACGCTAGACATACATATAATGAATCGTTATTTGTCAATAAATCATAAAATATTAAATTTTTTGCAATAATTAAGATCACAATTATTTTTATTTTTCCCCAAAAATATGTTCAACGTTTTAATTGCCGCAAATCATTTCATCAAATTTCCGAAATTGACTAATTTCTGGATAAAAAAATTAAAATACAAAATAGTAACAAAATCACAAAAATAGTTATGATAACTCAATAGAAATTTTATTTGGCTGATTCAAATAAGTATGTACATGCATGTCAAATGTGGCATGTTCTAATACAAAATACTTTCAACGCCCAGAAACTAAAACATAAGGTTTTTATTTCAGAACATTGGATACATTAAAATTGCAGGTTCTAATTTCTGGAAAGCTCTTATATTTGAGATTCTACTGCAATTTTGTAATATTAAATTTTTTTATAATAATATGAAAATAGTACATAAATAGTAAATAATAAATGGGATTCATCGAAATGCGGCACCAGAATAAAATCCTCCCTACGATTACAGCATCTCGATGGTATATAAGATAAAAGCGTGCCTCCACGAAGAATTTAAAACTCCTGCTGATTAAAACCAAATAAAATACGTGTCAAGAAGACTGCATTCCATTCGAACCCACGTAACATTTAAAGAGTAGAGATCACACTCGCCTCAGAGGGAGAGACACTCTTGCTCTTAGCCATAGAAGACGTCGTCTAGTGCTAGCTGGGTTTCATAAATGATTTTATATTTTTGAGATTTAAACACTTACTGTTAGTACAATTTATTAGAAGACACCACAAATAATAAATGAAAAAAGTTATGGGCACCTCAACCATATTTTTCTTTGGATTCTGTTGTTGCAATAAATAAATAAACTCAATAAGTTATTTTTTAATTAAAAAAAGCCTCCGTATGATCTCCAAAGACTTTTAAATGTCCTTCTTAATAACCCTTTTTCTGAATTAAAATTCTTTAGCAAAACGAAAAGCAATATTGACTACTTTTATTTTAAATACAACTGATCTTCAGATTCGTTCATAATATTTAGAATTAAGAGAGAGCTACACATGAGACAATGTTCCAAAGGAAAAGTAAATAATTTAACTTTGAATCCACCCTGTTATCAGTGCTCAAGTAGACTTCACGTCCTTCACTGTTGTAGTTGAATCAAAGATCATTCTCGTATACGAGAATTTTTCTTATTACAACATATAGTCACGTTACATTAAAAAAAGCTCCGAAATTTGCCGCTTCAAAATAAGGTTAAATTAACACCATGATCTACCCTTTTAATTTGAATTATTTCTACATTGTCTCATATCGAACTCTTCCTTAATGTTTCAGAAATATCTATCCTTGTCTCAGCACTTTTCTATTCAAATGTCAAGAGTTGACTGATAAACTTTATAAGCCCTTCCATTAACACAAATCTTGCACAAATGTTGAAGTCAATTTTTTAATTCAGAAACAACAAGCAGATGTAAAAAAGCTGTACTTTCGACGTTAATAAAAGAAATTCGCTGTATCTTCCATTAGCATTTGTAATACTAAAACCAATAAAATTTAAAATTTTCAAAAATCAAACTCTTTTTAAAAAAGAATCGAAGAAAATAATCTGCTTCAATTTTGCTGGTTTTCTTTATTTTATGCGCAATATTTCACAAACAAAAGAAGGCTTTGCTGTCATAAAAATTTAAAATGAGCTCTCGTATAATAAAGCTTGGAACGCATCTTCAAAAAACAAAGACATACATACACATAAACTCAATTGCATTGGGATGTAAGTACTCGTACCTTTTGGCAAAGAAGCATTTATTGCAAATTTATGTTATACCCAAAAGGACTTTTATACGTGTGCAATAGAAATAGGAAATTTATGATTTCTGCCAAACCCAAAGGTTGTATAAAATTAGCAGCACCAATCAATTCCTTTTATTTACTTGAAAATATAATAGAATGTTAGATCTCTTCTCATCATCGATCGCTGAGATAAATATATCTGAAACTCACCCTTAATTAATATTTTATAGATTTCCCAGGTATTTACTCTGATTTCTTTGAATTTATTATTATTTTTTTTTTTTTTGTCTTGTCAGAAATATTTTTGGGTGACATTCAATATATTTTTGCATACATTTTTTATATATTTTCTTTAAAATTTCTTACAACGATAAAAAATTAAATTACTGAGACTTAATCATTTTAATATATTTTTCCAACTAGAAGGTATGAACTGATAGAATATTAAAAATTACGCAAAGCACAGCGCGTTACATTTAATTTGGTTTAAGTTTCATTACGAGTATTTTATAAAAATGCAACAATAATACATTTAACATAATGGAATAATTTTTCCTACTCGTATTTGCCGATGGGAAATGGAAATGGACGAGTATTAATTATCGCCATATATAAAATCTAGTGCTGCGTGGATCAGATCATGTCATGAGGGTCTTCCTAAAGTTATGTGGGCAACGTGGGGACATCAATTGGTTGCTAATTGCTCATGCTTGTAAATGTTTGTTCCGGGACCGTAACTTTTATAAGTTTCATTAAATAAAAAAAAAACTTTAAAGTGAAATTTCTTAATAAAACTTAAGCAAATACAAAATAAACGTAGTGCAGCCATTACTTCTTCATCTTGCAGCATTTATCTTTCATAATTTTTTTTTATTGAAATTTAAAAAAATATCAACTTTTGCGGTCCCGGTTTTTTTGTATCGTTGACCTAATTAGCTTATTATTTCGCTTCGAAAAGCTTAATGACTACAATTCTCAGATATAATTCTTCTTTTATTTCCAATGTTGGTAGTTACCTTTAAAAGTATGTGCATAAATATGTGTTTCTAACGCATTTATCCAGTGTCATTTAAAACCTTCTCGTGCTAGAGGTCCATCAATATCATCGTTATTGTATTTATACTTATAAACCTCTGTCGAGCTCACCGCATTCACGTCACTATCGTTCAATACTCATTATTGTCTGATTCTGATTTTTTTATTTTCATTAACCGGCTTCAAACCAGAAGGAGTTTATTAATTCGTATGTATTCTTATTTACTTATTAATGTTTGTATACGCATAACTTTGTTCATTTGTGAAACGAATTTAAAAAAAAAAAAATTTGTTTGAAAATCTAAATTTTTTCGAAATTCGAAATTTTGATTATCCATAAATTTCCAATTTATTATGGACCGATTTTGAAGGAAGAAAACTGTTTATATGAAAGTTTAGCTTGTAATTTGATTGCGCATAAATTTAAGTGGAAGTCGGACGGACAAAAGCGGGCGCCCGAAATATTGATTATAACATTAATTAATCTAGTCATATTTTCAAACTGGGAATTTGTTATATCGGGTTTTAACTAACAACCCATAGTTGCTTCGATTTTGTAATCTATTCGATTGAATTATTATAGAACATGGGTTTTGTTTCTTATATTCGTGATGAGAATTTTCACAACCAAGCGAACAAATGCTGTCCAATATCCAGTTCAATCCCCCGACTTGAATACGGAGAATAGTCAGCAGACGTGGTACAATATTCTGATAGGGATCTGCCTGCCGGAAATGAGTTCCATCTATGCCGCGAAAAATAAAAGTGGTTCTTTTGTCAAGATCAAAACCATTATTGCTTTTCGCTGCTACCCTTTAATAGGAACTAATTCCTAAATATACAAAATGTATTATCTTAATAGATACTAATAGATAAATATTAAAAAAGATAAGGTAATATGTGAAGTCCTTTCAATATATTTCGGTCCATGTACAAATATACAATCTAAAGAAAAATTAAGTCTTTTTTGTTTTTTATTTTTATTCCGGCTCTAGGTCATATATTAAAAAAAAAAAAAAAAAAAAAAAAAAAAAAAAACACAGATTGTGATACGATGAATCAAAAACAATTCTCGTATTACATTTACAGTGAAGGTTTGTATGAATAGCTGAAATATACATCAACTGACACCACAGAAGTGGACCAAACACAAGAACGCTGATGATGAAAGTGTAGCGGCTGTCGAAAACAGCATGTTGTTCCGTTCTGCTAGTGTTTGTCAGAATGATTTACACATTTGTCTTTGTTGTAATTTGTTCTTTGATAACTATCACATGTAATTTGCCTTATAAAATATGATAAAGTTTGCTTTACTTAAATTCCTGAAGAAGAGAACCGATGGTGATCGAAATATGGAATAAAAAATAAAATTTAAATAAAACAAAAAAAAAGTTTTATTTAATATATCGAGCCTTTGGTGCAATACCGTAGTAACTCAAAATTTGAATTTTTTAAGATTATATTACGAAATTATTCGCCTTGTCATTTTTTATATTCTGCAAGAGTTTCATAAAAATATTTTGTATACTCATCTCTTGAGAGAAGAACCAAATTTTCTTTTACCATTAAGTTGTGTGTAAATTCAAAACTTTAAACTCAATTTCTGCAAAACAACCTTTTTTGAATTATTGCGTTATTGCAGCAAAGGCTCGATATGACCTAGAGCCGGAATAAAAATAAAAAACAAAAATTACATATCATTAGGTCGGAAAAATTAACAAATATATACTTAAAAATTAAGTCATTCTTACCGTGCATCGAGCCAAAGCGGTCTCAGAAGTACATTTTCTTTGGATTTTCTTTAATAAAGTACTCTTGACCCAAAAACAGATTCGGACTGGATTTTGAGCAACAAAAAGAAATTGTTCAAGAAGATTTTCATTTTTTTGTTTTTCATGAAATTTGTTGTATAAAACTTTATTTACCAATAAAAGGTAGACTAAAAAATGTTTTACGAATCGTATGAAATTTCATGTGCTGCCAGTTTTGCTATTCTATTTGCTTCAATATCCCTCACATCGGCCAATAAAAGATGCTGCATGCAACAAGTTTCATAAAATAATTCCTAGTGTAAGTGCATCCTTACTATTATTATTATTTTTTTTTTATATTGATATGGGTCTTGGAAGGACTTTGTTAAGCAGGGGGTTCTGGTTATGTAAAGAAACTTCGTTCTATCTAAATATAGACTTATTAGGGACGATGAAATGAATTAAACTGCAAATGATTCTTTGTCACATTATGTTTCTATCTAAATACATATTTCTGATCATTTTTACATTTACCTAATCGCACCAGTAGATCCTTCCGAGTAAAAGTAATAAAAATTTATTCGTCGTGTTCTGCAATGGAACACTTTTCAGTAATCTTCTTTGTCATAAATTATTAGTGCCCTTTTAATAATTTTCTAAATACCTATAAAATTTTGGAAACTTAAAATATATTTCGTCCCTTCATTTTATTGTTGGTTTTCTCGGCATACATGCAGTCGCTCGTATGTAATTGAATTAAAGATAATTGAACTGTTGTCGTTGCTGAGCCTTAGACTTAAAAATGAGAAGGACATGTATTTGGATATAGATGTCATAATTCGGTTTTGCCAAGCAGTTGCTGTAAGGCTGCATAATCAAAGTTTTGTAAACTGTACCATTACTTCCCAGAACAATTACATCTAATAACCATTGCCACTGTTTAGTTGTTTCGATTTCCAAAAATAGAACGTGAAACATTTTAACTGTATTTATGGTTAGACAAAAATTGTGCACCTTAAGGGTTTTTCCAAATGATAATTGAAGAGATGGCACAATTTGTCATATAAAATGCTTCAAAGGAAAACTTTAACAAAAGCCCAGCCCGCATTATCTTTATCCCTCTCGTAAACCACTCGGCATTAATTAATTGGTAACTATTGTAATAGTAATAAGCGCATGTTACAGGGCTATCACCTGTCCTTTTTTAGTTTGTTATGAAAAAGCTGCTTTTGTTGCAATATTACTAAAATTGACTGCTTTGGACGGTTGGGGTTGCTTTTTTACCACCACCACCGCCACTTCTACCCAGTATAAATTTCCTAAGCACCACACAACCAACATACATAGATTTCTAATGCATTGAATTACACTAGCAACAGCAACAATGGCAACAACAACTGTACCACCACCACCATCACCATCGCCACCCTCCACTGCTGAGGACGTCTTATGTAGGCTGGATTGTGCTTCTAGCGTTCCAGCCAAGTGGATGTGTTGTGCACTGTACTCGATACGAGTATGTGTTTAAAAGGATATTTGTTTGTGTAGATGGTGGCACGAGTACCAGCTGCCTTTGCTGTTTAGCACTTGTTTTGATTTTGATTTCAACTACTTTTTTTTTCTTTTTATTTCTAATTCTGATTTTGCCTAGCAAAGCACAATGTATATAATTTTGTTTTCATAGAGATTTTTATGATGGTAGTTGCCGCATTGTATTATATCTGCCGCTGTCATATGCAACATTTCTATGCCAAAATGAGGGCTCACTATCCCTTTGAATGTGAGTATTGATATATATATATATATATATATATATATATATATATATATATCCTTTCATCACAGCATTGGCAAATAAATCGTTTATTGTATTTCGCTGTTCAAATAAACACTTCGTTGCAGTTGTTTTTGAATTCATGCACCAGCGGCAGCAGAGACGGCGGCGACAGCCTCATCATCATGATCAATAATTGTGAATTCTTTAAAATATCACGTGCTATTTTCACAATACGATTCTATTCTAATATGTGCCATAATCAAATGTAAAGGATACAGGGGGACTTACAGCCAGCACTACCACCATCGTCATTGTCAGCACCAACAACACTGTACCACCATCAAAGTACGTTGACATGCAGTGTTAATGTTATAACAAGGACGAGCATTCATTCATTCGTTGTGATTTCATGTATGGCTCTGTGTTATTATTTTACGCCTGCGCAAAGTTTATCAAATTTAATTTCTCCCCTTTATTTCTCAAACGAATATGTTGTTCTTGTTAAACTCATGATGTCCTTGATAAAATCCTTTTCGTTTTGTAAATTTATTTTTAATTCATCAATTTCCTGCCAAACATATGCATTTATATTTGTCGCGTGCCTTTTGGTAAACAAATCAAAAATTATTAGGAAATATTTTGATCTTTTTGAAAAGGGTTTTTCAATATAGAAAACTATATTTGAAGATACTTCAATCTTATTGTTTATATGATTTTTGAGGAAATGTACGATTTTAAATTTTCAGTACCAGTCGCTTGGAGCAACTTAGGATGCTTAAATAAATGGGCACTATGGTCTTCGTTGTGTCTGCAACGACAGGAATGTTGACAGCTCGACGACCTAGAAGCGAATTACAAACGACAACCGCGATTTGCATTCTTTTAGTGGAGTTGAAAATATGCACTGATCGCACATTTACTGAGTATAGAAATTAAGAAACTATCAAACAAAATATAACATATATTTTTTTCAACAACCGAGCCTTTGAGATGACTTTCTCCACAAGTATCATCAATTGGTGTTCTTTATGTATTACAAGAGATGTACCAGTATTGAAATTAGATAAGACGCCACAGCTGGCTAACTCTCTATTACTGTGGCTAATTTTGTATAAAACTTTGCATTATTCTATTCAAGCATATTTAATACGTCCATTCGTGTGATTATTTATAATGCGATCACAAATGACCACAGCATCAGCAGGACATAGGAATAGAGAGGGATAGAATAAAAATTCCTTCAAAGGTGAGAGGAACAATGAAATACACCTTTAGTGTGCTTCCCAGTTACATATTAAGAAAAGACCGGACTGACACGCCAGAACACGGGCTAAACACAAATTAACAACAATAGGACTAACAAAAACAAAAGTATAAATTTGACTGAAATTTACAATACCTTAAATTACGCAAAAATTGCGCGGAAATTGCAACAACATCTTGCATTTTCCATTCTAAATGCAATAACACAATGTATGACTTTCTACATCACTGACTTCGAAATGCATCTACACAGCGCTCTTCCGGCTGCCTATTGTTTCTTCAGTCAATAAGAAATCTTTTGAGATTCTTTCCGTTTACCGTAATGAATTTGGTGCAGCAGTATTTTAAGGGTGGGCTGCTTCTGCCACGAAATAAATTGTAACTTTTTTCCAAAAGTGGTAAATAAATTGCAAACTGAAATATGGGAAATAGAGAAGCAGTCACAACAGCAGTCCGTCCATTGATGATGTGTCACATAAATATCACCGACGATGGCTGCTTGGTTGGCTTTAAGTATCAATATCTTTAATATATACGAGTACCAATATTTTGCTTTTCTTATTTAATTAATTTCTTTTTTTTTCTTCACCTGGCTTTAGTCAGGAATATTTTTAAAGTCTGCTCTACATTCTGTGACACATTTTAGTTGCATTAAAACTAAATGCAACCCCTACGGTTGCAACTGCAATAGATTTAGCTCGTGCCCTTTAAAGAATCGGACAAATAATGTCTTGGCTGCGAAACTATTTAATAATTAAGTCATAATATTAACCACGAACGGTCCTTGCAAATTGTAGTTTTGTCCTAAAACATTAATTATAAATCGATGTCACACCACAACGAATCAAACAGCTGACGATTATTCGTTGGTTAAAGTGCGAGTTCTTATTTGTTATTAACAACAAACCCTAAATCAACTGATACCGCTTACAATCAGGCAATTGCGTTTAACCCTTTATTTTTAATTGTCAGTTACACTGGGCTCCATCCAATTGATCCTTGACGAGCCCGAACGTTCACTATTAACTCAATCGTATTTTTTAATTCATTTTCGAATGTAAATTCATGTATTTTCGTTGTTTAACAGACCCCTTCTTTCAACGAAATGCCAAACAATCAATATTTTAATTCACATCTGCAAACCCCCACCACGCGGCTCTCGAATTGTGATCGCTTCTAAGCCAAAAATATAAAAGAAATAAAAATAAATAATTAAATGCGTAACTGTCCCTCTTATTTTTCGAACACTTGTCACGGGGATACATACAGCTGTAAAACGTTTGGCCATATCGTTTAACGCCATAAATCTCTTAATTAAATCGATGTTCAATTATTCCCAACACTGGCACACAATCAACACAATCAACCCCATTGCAATCAAATCAATATTCATAAGTTTATCTAAAAGCTTTCGGCCTAATAAGCCAACATTAGCATAACAATTTTCATTGCAGTCATTTACATATTTGTGGAGTTGAATTATGCTCCATTTAAGGATATTGGCCGGAAGGAAGGGTGTCGTTGCAAACATGTATGTACATCGCAAATGGCACTGTTTATTATATTAATATAATCTCATTATTTATCAAGTGTTTTAATTATTTCATCGATTCGTTTCTGCAATAAAATATTTTCACCTGAATATTTTGTTTTAGATTAAATGACATGTGTGTGTTACGAATGTGTGCAGGACATTTGTAGTTTAAGCAAAACATAGATACTCGTACACATCCATTGCTTGTATTTGTTACAATTTTTAAATCCAATAAACATTTGGAGGAATGTTTTATAAAAACTTTGTTAAATAATTTTTGGATTTTATATCAACATTTTGAAAACATTAACTGGGTTTTTGTAAATCCAGTTGTTGTTTTTTTCGACGAACTGTAGATCGTGATCTAGATTTTCATTTATAATGAGCAACTTCTCCGGTCCGAAGAGTCGTGTACGAGTATGTGCGAATATAGCGAATTTATTTTTCAATATAGTCTTTCTTGAGCTCTCTATACGTTTTGTCCAACGTTTCTTCAACTATTTTATCCCTTTCAAAAAATAAGTTTCGTCGAGGTCCTCAAAATAGGGATTTGTTTGTGAGATGATCTCATTTTTTGAGTCAAATCTCTCCGCTGAGACATTTCTTTAGTTTTAGAAATAAGAAATAGTCAGTCGGTAATAAATCCGGAGAGTATAGTGGATGATGGGAGCAATTCGTATCCTAATTAATAGAACTTCGCCATGGAAAATGAACATGTGTGGCAAAGAACTTTTTTATCAAGTTTCTTAGTCTTGGTTTGAGTGATGGTTTTTTCCGCAAAAAATAATGCTTAATGACCACAAGAAATGCACTGTTTTCCATTTTCTCCTCAAATGGGTGTCAAACAGAAACTAAATGAAACAGTTTGTTCAAATTTTGACAGGAGTCATCTGACAGATGGCTGTTGATAGGGGCAGTGTTTGACTTTCAGCTAGGATTCGGGACTTATTGATCCACCCTCATGTATAATTTCATATATTTTTACAATTACGGCAGCAGTCTCTGTCTACAAAACCCATAATCTAATCTTGAACAGATTTTTTACATACTGCAATCTGAGGTACAAAACGATTTATTTATTCTTAGCTTTCGTTGCAAATAAATGAAACTGCAACAGCCCGGTAGTAAAGGGAGAATGTGTCTCAACTGGTTGAACACATTGGGGTGGCAAATTCTGAATTCATTCAGATCATCAAAGAGCTTACTTTTTTCTTTGGATTTAGTTCTGTGTAAGAAAAAATTAACAATAAAATCACACAAAAGAAAATGTAACGAAAATTTGCACAATGGACTGTACAAGTGGCGAGAGGAGGTCCTTTTTTAGTGTTTAATAGTGTAAGATGCGTTGTGCTAAAAACATGCTGACACATGTTATCATAGTTATTTTCTCGTAGTTTGTAAAAACAATGTCCTTTTTAAAATGGAAATAAACACGATAAAGGCGATTATCTTGGGTTCCCACACAGCAGGTTATTATTAGAAACGAATACAAAAATACACACATTCAATTAAATCTTGGCGGTTATTTGCCTTTATTCTTTTATTTCATCCTCTTTCTTTAACGTTTGTTGTGAAAAAAAAATTTAATTTGAATAATATAAATGTCAAGTTTAAACCAAATATAAGTTATTAATGATAATGATGCAATGATACTCGTAACATTGTGTGGCAGTGAAAGCAATTCGTTTGAAATGACTTAATTAAATTATAAGTGTAGTTTAAATTCAAATAAATGCAGCTAATAATACTCGTACATTTCCATATAGATTTAAAATTCTTTATCCAACCGGATATTTGGAGAGTCCTTTGCCAGTTTTCTTCAGGGCTGTATATATCTTATTGTGGAAGAAGCAAGGAGAAGCCAATTATATTCTTTCTTCATGCGTAAATGTGATAAATAGATGATATTAACAAATATTAGCAGCCATCTAAAAAAATTTTAAAAAAGAAACATGAACACTGATAATATTGCTGTAGCGAGAGCCGAAAACCGTAGTGTTCCGTTCCTGCATTGTCGAATTTTCATAATTTTTAGACTACTCATAAATCGTTATAGATATTTTGGACTATTTTTCTTATGTCAAACAATAATTGTTGTGTGTTTGTTTAGTTCTCAAATGTTTTTTGTGCTTAGAAAAATTCTCAATTACTTATTAGAAATATTTTTATAAACACAACTCTGTAAACTTTTCAAAATATGGCTAAAGGTCTAATGATCAGCTAAAGTGAGCGCCATAGATCAGCTTGAAACCTACAACAAATGCAAATATTTTATAAAAAAGATTGTATGGAAGGCGAAAATAAAATAAAAATACTAAAAAAAGTTAGAAAATCGAAAAAATTATAAATGGAGAAAATTTGTGGCATCCAAAGTTTCATGGTTGTGAAGTAAAAAGTTCTGGAAATTACTTTTTGATCTAAGTATACTTATTTTTTTTTCTGGAAATAATTGTCATATTCTGTTTTATGCTGTAAACACATAGGCGACAGCAGGCTACCGACTACAATCTGTCAGAAATAAAAGACGATTATCTTAACGCCATTAGAGCTGAATGGCTCAAATAAATGAGAAGAGAACAACACAAATTTAAATGTTATAAATGCACTAACAATCCTTAAACATTATTGATTTATAAGTATATTTTGAATAAATAATCACATTTTTATAAAACTTAAATATTTGAAAGTGTATTTCTACAGCAGTTCATCTCTTTCAATTGTAAATTGACGTTGTTGTTTCATTGTTACCACTAATAGTATTGAAATATTTCAATTAAAAATGTAACAATTTTAAGAATGACACATATTAGAAATTTTAATGTGTATTGAAGAGTCAGACTCCAATATCAGCTGTTTACGATATTATTGAGGTTTTCATTATAATGGACTACACGGCGACGATTCCAGCCAAAAGCTGAAAAGACAATTGTTATATATTTATTTTTAGTTTTTTTTTCGGGCAGATCTAATGGTTTCTAAGAAAACAATTTATTGTTTCGGCCACTATTTCTGCCCGAAAAAATTATTTTCTTAAAAACTATTATTTTTCATCTACTTAAATTAAAATCAACAATTAGACCTGTTTCGGCTCAAAAGTAGCAACAAAAAATAAATATTTTCGCCAAAAAGAATAATAAAATATAAACTAAAATACAATATGTAATTATTTCTGTAAAAAAACTATTATTTATGACAGAAAAAAATTTACAAAAAATTTAATATCTGCTCAAGAAAAGGAAAATAACAGTTTTAAAGATCATTTAATTTTATTAGTGTACTTGACCCGGTTCACCGATATTCTCTTGTATTTATTTTATTACTCAAAAGTAATTCTTAGTTTTAGTCCCTGATTAAAAATTATTTTAAGCATTCTTAATCTCTAGGCAAATAAGTATGTATGTCACGAAAACAGTTTAATTTTATGGCTTCTAAAACAGACTTCAGAAACGAATATTCTCTAAAATTATCAATGCCGGAAAGTACACCGATTAATGGCTCAAAAGGGTCGCGGTCCGTGAAGAAGGAAACATAATAAAGGATAATTTAAAAAATTTAAGCAAAAAATACGGGAAGATTTGCATAATTTAAAACTATTTAAGGCCTCCATTTTTAACTAATTGCATATTCCATAGAAAAATTTAATTGAACAAAATCCTTGATTATACACATATAAAGGCAAATATATTATTTTTCTTTTGTGGTACCTGCCGCGTCAAACAACACAAAATGACGTTTAATCCTCGTTTGTAACGTATTATTGTTATATTTTAACAAACAATAGAAAATGACAATAACTGTAAGAAACCGAGTACTAGGGAAATACAAAAAGGTGTGTTTTAGGCAAAAATTGCCTTTAAAACAAACAGAAAACACAAATAACCAGGAAGAGCGAAATATACTACTACTGCAAAAAAGAGTTTAAAATGTAGATGATCTTAAAATATTGTTACAAACATTTCGAATTTTTTTCTAAGCCTATATTCTGGGAACTTTATGACACAACTGCTCTTAAGATAAATAAATGTTTGCAATAGTTTATATTTAATACATCATAAAATTGACGCGTATATAATCCTCTTTATTAAATTTCAAAGTAAATTTTCTTCAGCGTCTATCCCAGCGGATATGATTTTATGCAGCTCATCGTACGAGTACCTGGTTGGTGGGCTTTCGCAGCAACATCATCTGTTTTTAAAGATAGTAATTAGAAATGCAAAAAGAAAGAAACCCTTGTCACATAAATTTGTAATTAAATCGCCTATGGCAAATCTAAAATAAAAATAACTTCCCTTGTGCTGAAGCTCCGCTCCATCCCCTATAAAATATTATCGTTGGTCGGACTTGGTGTTCGCAAAATGAACATAAGACTATCGCATTACCCGTACACACATTTTTATTTGATAGACAAAGTCATGTCACAACTGTAATTTAATTTGAGAAACTGTCAAGTATTTTTTCAATAAAAGAATATAAAGGATGTTATGATTTACAAGAATCTCTCTTACTCGTCAGTATGGAAGAACAAACTGTCCTCTGGCGGGAATTTGAAAATGTTCCCATCGCTCTGTTGTATTTTAGGACCTTATGGAATATAAAGACTATAGTATATGAGGAATAACACGTTTTCCTACTTAAGCTAAATTAATAAATAATATTAATATGAAAGCTTGATATGCAACATTTTGAAGCTGAATTTTAAGGCTCTCAAAGACAACTTTTTTTCTCAAATATAAATTTTTCTTCCAACATGAAACTATAATTTAAAGTTCATTTGTTAGATAATTAATATAGGTTTAAGTATTTGGACCGTTTCATTTCAAAAAAGAAATACATATCGAGCCTTTGCTGCAATGGCGTCATAACTCAAAATATGTCGTTTTTAAGGTTATATTACGAAATTATTCGCTATGTCGTTTTTTATATTCTGTAAAAGTTTCATAAAAATATTTTGTATACTCAGCTCTTGAGAAAAGAACCAAATTTTCTTTTACCATTAAGTTAAGTGTAAATTCAAAACTTTAAACTCAATTTCTGCAAAACAACCTTTTTTGAATTATTACGTTATTGCAGCAAAGGCTCGATATAAGAAAACATATGATTGATAAAGGATCATTACGGTCCAATAAAATTGTTCTTATTAAAGTATTGTTTGAATACTTTTTTTACCTTGAACATTTAATGAGCGATTTTGTACCATTATATGATCAATACTGCTATAATACAAAATATGATTGTTCCAACAGTATTAAAACAAATATAATTTTTGTTACGGCAAAGTACATATTTGTGTTAAAAATTTAATTTGGTTTAATTGCCGTTGAAAGATTAAAAAAATATGGTGCAGAAATATAAAAAATTTGAAACTTTTACATATATTTCGGGTAAAATCTCAATATTAAATATGAATGATTACAATCATTGACACCTAAAAGATGTCTAATTGTATACATGTTGTCAGCAAGAAATAAAATGGACTCGAGTATAAATCGTTTCTCATGCTGTTTGTATAAAAGCATTCTAATTCTACTATGATTATGCGATAGAGAATTCTCATATTGTATTTAAATGTTTTGGCATAAACATATTATTAGGTCGAACATTTTCAAATTAGTTAAAGTTGAATGAAATATGAACAGCTACACTGGCAATAAACAAATTTAAGAAATTGGGATTCTAAAATATAACAAAAGAATAAGGAAATAAATCAAAAGAACAATGTAAAGAACACAAATATCTTCCTATGTCTTGTATGTATTTTGAATGAAATTATATGTTTATTTTCCTTATATTATTGTAAGGAACATAGCAATATAGTTATGATGAACATAGTAACATGTTTTATAGAATCTTAGGGTAAACATTAATAATCGTTTTCAAATATGATTGTATCAACCAGGCTTTTCTTTGTGTGAATCGTAGATTTACAATTACTTTTCTTTTAAGACAGTAAATATTTTTAGTTAAATGTACTCGTATATGGCAATTTGTCATGGATTTCTGCAGGCCCAAAAAATTATTGCAAATTAAAAAAAATTTGCAGTCTATGAAATCTCAGAAGGCTTTGTTTGAATTTTTATACATCGTATTTCTCGCAGAAAAAATATGAAACATGAGTTTTGGACGGTATTTAAATCAATAGTTTTTTAACAATTAAGAACCACATTCAATTCTTCTAATTTATTTTTTGAAAATATAATTAATATTTTTTTTAATATTAAAAATTTGTGAACTCAGCAAAATTTTCGGACTCCTATTAGTCTTATAAGCCGTTTATTCGTTTGTGAACCCATTATTTACTGACAACAAATGCTTTTTTTTAGTTTGTATTGACAAAAAATTTATGCATGAAATTTCATTGAAAGTCGCTAAGACTGACTACATTTACACGACAGAATATTTTATGAAATTACCGAGTGTAACTTTTTTATTTGCATATTTTCGTAGACTAAAAAGAAATGGATAAAAAAACTTAAAAAAATCCTTGGGAATTTCATGTTCTGCCACTAATCGTATCTAGTTTCATTTCATATTCTTCTTATTAGAAGGAATAAAGGAATTTCATGCAACAAACTTCATCAAAAATTTTACTGCGAAAATCTAGTCTATGTAGATAAAATACATTATAAAATGATTTTGTGGAACAAGATCGCTAGGAAAGCCATCGAGATAGAAAAAATGGCATGACACAAATGTTAAAGGGATTTTGATTTTTTTTTTTTTGGCAATTATTTCGATGTGTAATTCCAATCAAACATCACAGCTTTAGATGTCAATGACTAGAATTGTCGTATTTGGAAATGCAGCTCTATGCAAAATTCTGTTCACCTCAAAAATTTTGAAATTTAAGCAAATAAAATTAAAAAGTTTGTTGTTTCATGTTTCATCGTTGTGATCTGTGTGTTTAAAAAAGCAGACATTTAAATGGAAAAATCCTAAAGCAAAAAATTTTGATGTTTGCCATCAAAATGTAAAAGAAATTCATTCCTTTTGTTAATTAAGAAAAGGGGAGTGGAATGTTAATTTTACCAACCTTATAAAACTTGTTTGAGAAAAAAATGTTTTCCAACTATTCAACAATGTTGTGATTATTATTATTATACTATTCTCCTTTTCCGGAAGTTGTGAGGGAGTGCAATATAAAAATAACATATTTATTCATGAACAATCAAAAGCGGGTATTTCTTCGCTGGATGTTGGCTGTCTTGCTTCTTTTAATTCATTTGATTCTATTAATTTTATTTTTATTTCATACTCGTATATCACAAAATTTAATTTGTGTATTGTATAACAATTCAATTGTGCAGCGAAAGCACATAAAATCTCTTAATTTTTCATATAAAAAGCGTCGATTGTGTTGGTTCTTTTATATTTCAATTATATGAAATCTTCAGATCTACTTCTCCCTAACCCGTGATCCCCAACTGCTGCATATGAATGCTGGAAAAACGGAATGACTGACTGGCTGACCTATGACTTCACACAATTGATTTTAGTTCTTTTCTAATATATTTTTATTGTTTCTTTATCTGTTTGGTTGGTGGTATGAGCTGAAAATAAATTTCATTGATGAAACTGTATAAAATTTTCAAAATGTCTCTAATAATCGTCTTGCTATCGATGTCTCTGCATATGAAATTTTTTAAGGTTTCTTTTGTTTATTCATTCTCCTTTATTTTGACATTTATATGAGATTTGAATAAAATTTATAGAAACACTTTTATATGACTTGATTTACTTTTTTAAACAAGTCACTAGAAAAAAAATCAATTGTATGATAGAATAATGATAGAGAAAATTTGAAAATGTTTTCACATGTTAGACACTCACGCAAACGCACATATGTACATATGTATATACTCGTATATGGATATCATAATGGTCCACTAATAAGTATTTTTTATTTTCTTTTTAATAAGGAGAAAAATTTGGATTCTTTCACTATGTTTCTTTCTTCGGGCAGATTTATTTTTTTTTTCTTTTTGGCGCAATTTTATCATTGCCTCCTTTGCACTTGGTGAGTTCGTCCTTATGTGCTCATGTTGTTGCACTTTGTATGTGCATTTGTATGTACATATTAGAGAACAATTTATATAATGCGTGCACCCCTTATTATACCTACAAATTCTTGTGATGGTCTTCTCGTTGTTGTCCTTTGAACATATTGCTTTCCTTTTCTGCCGAAATTTTGCGCGCACTATGGATTTGGCCTCTTATTATTTCGTTTTGATTTTTTTACTTATACTTTTCCCTCATGAATCCTCCCCGTGTCATCTGCACTGGCACACTTTGTACGTTGCCGGGTATTTTACACTATTTCGAACAATTCTTTACAAGAGCATTTCTTCTCTTACGTTCTGTTGTTGTTGTGCTTAGATCCTTTTTCAATCAGCTGATTCAAGGTTGTTGTCCTTTTTGTTTGTGCAATATTTTTTCTTATTGCCTTTCATACCTTTTTTTTCAGTTACATATCTTAAATTTTTTATTCTTAAATATTCCACGTACATACATACATATATATTTCTCCTTAATTTGATTTATTTTATTTGTGATTTCTTTTTTTTTTTTTTTTAATAAAAAAATATGTGTGCATTAAGGAAAATATTTGTGTGTTAAAATGTAAAATTGTCGCTAAATAAATGATGTACATAAATACATATTAAAACATAAAAATCTGGCAGAAAAAATAGTTGTGATGGATAAAAGATTATTACAATGTTGGTATGAAACATTAAAATTTAGTATCTTATGACAAGGATAAAATTTATATAGATTAAAACATTCTTGTAATTGTTTGTAGTGCCATAAAAATATCCTAAAAGACACACCAACTTTAACATTAATAAATACCATTTGTATTTAAAAACGAAAATTTAGTAGATAATTGTTATTTCGTTAAATTTTAGTTTGTATGACATGCGATAACATAAATACATACATATATACTTTTATATATATATATATATATATATATATATATATATATATATATATATATATATATATATATATGTTCGCATTACGAAATTTGATTGTTTTATTTAAAATAGCCTTCGATATCGGCTAATTTTTTTCTTGATGTTGCAATATCCTCTGGCGAAAAGCAGAAAGAATTTAAAATACATGTATTTAACCGCTATACAATTTGTTAAAAAATATTAAAGAGTTAGATAATCAATTTAAGATCTTTGTTTCAGAAAAATTTTGACAAAACATTAGAAATCAAAACATAGATCATGAATTAAAGAAAGACTATAATTTTACCCATTATTGTTAAAATCATAAAAAAAAAAACTAACACCGAAAAGTGCGATTTTTTCTTTCTTTTTTGAATTCTAATAAAATTTAGAAAGAATGGTTTTAAAAATTTAAAAGAAAATATTTAAAATATATGTGCGTGTTTATGTGTGTGTGTACTTTTTTTTATAAATGTACATATGTCCATCTGTATATTCTACATACCTTTGCAGTTAATTTAGGATTTCATTTAACACTTCAACACACACAAATTTTTATTAAGCAAAATCTCTATCTATAAAATATTTACACTTTCATGCATACATGCATATGTATGCATGTATGTGTATAAAACAAAATAATAAATAAAGTGCTCCAATACAATATAACTTGTTTATTTCAAGTATTTCATTAAATATATTCACAATCCAACCATCAACCTCCCATTGTCGTTAAGGGAAAAAAAGCACAAAAATCCTTTGTTATTCTACAAAGTTTGCCGCCTTTTTCAAAAAAAAAATCTGCAGAGATTCACATTATGCCCATACAAACACATAATACACACATGCAGGTATAAGTACATATGTATGAATGTATGTAGACATATTTAAGAGCCACTAGCATAACGAGAGCTCCATTGTGTGCTGAAGAAGAATTTCTTTGTTCGCATACGAAGAAGAACTTCGACAGCAACAATAACTAAAATGGAAAAAAGGTTTAAGCATGAGGACAATAAATGTACATAATTCCTTTTGCAGGTTACCTGAGCTCCACGTATTTTTCTTTTCTTATTTTACTCCCCATCAGAGTTGTGTACTTTAATAAATGCGCTAAACAACGGGGAATTTTAAAATCCCCAAATTTCCAAAAAAGGACGGATTTTGTATTTCTCTGAGTTGAAACGTACGTCACGCTATCCTAATGCAACTGTTTTTATTTTCTGTTAAAGAAAACAACAATTTCCAATGAAATAACTCATCTCATCACCTTGGTGAAATACAAAATGTGATTCATAATATAGCGTTGTTGACCCATTTACGACCAAGGGGATAGGGCTCGAAATGAATAAATTTTATTTCAATCTTGGAAAAAAATATTAGTTTTATGTATTTTCTGTAAATAGTGCGACGACTTAAATAGGCATGTCCGGGAAAACTTCGCCCTTCGCTGAAGAAATTCTTAAAGAAAAATCTTTCTGGAATTTCGAATAAGTGGCATAAGTTACGTTTTTTATTGAAGGTTTGTAGCCCCCAGAAAAATTCTCAAAACTTATAGACCTCGCCATGGAAAATTCTCTGGCTACGCCCTTGCAGAAAATAATGATTTCGTACTTAAACTATAACTAAAAAAAATAGATGAATACATAAAGAATTATAGAATTTATAAAACACTTAATAAATTAAAAATTGCGAAGCACAAATGTGTCCTCGGCTTTTGGGAAAACTGCCACACGCAAATGTGCTTCCTTCAGTCATGAATGGATTAATATTTATCTAATAAGTTATATCTATGACGGATCAAACACGGATCAATATGATTAGACATTCGCAGTCAAGAAAACCTGATGTTTGATCACGAATATAATAATTTGTAATTATACGCTTTCAAATGATTTAAACATGATTTGAGAAGTGCTGTATTTTTCATAACACGCAGCTCGAAAAAAAACAATCAGTGTTAAATATATATGATTTCAAACGTAACTCATACTCATTCATAAATTATTACCAAGGAATAATTCTCTATTACACAAGTCCTTTCCGTCTAGACTGGAAAAAGGATAATAAGAATTACATTTTACATCAAATAATGAAAACTTCATATACATACTCGTACATACTTATGTATGTAAATACTGCCCTTCGTAGACTAGTAGGTAGTGTACTAGACTCGTAGTGCGAAGGTCGCAGGTTCGAATCCTGCCGCAGAACTCTGGCAGTTTGTGTTTGATAATTAAAGCCTTCACTGGCTTAAGAGTATGTCTTATGACATGGGCTATCACACCTCTCCAATCAACCTAACCTAACCTAGCCTATGTCTGTAAATGGTTGGATCTGTAGCACCAAGGAAATATCATTGAAAATTGTCCCAAATGCTGGCAAATTCAAAATCATTAAACTTGTGCGAAAACCTGGCTACTCTGTCACTTCTTCAGATTTATATGCTCTCAGAGAGTGTCTTAAATTTGCTTCTTTTCATCGTTTCTTTTTTCTTAAAATTTTTTTTTGCTCTTTGTTTGGGAGCTTGGTGCTATAAAAGCTTGCGCGCCAAAAAATAAGTTTGGCATTCGATACACAGCCTCCAAAGTGAAAAGATAGATTAAAACAAACAAAAAAAAAAACAAATATATCTTCGCGAGAACGTTCATAAACTAAAATAAAATTTAAAAATATTCCAAAAATGTAAAACCTTTTGCTGGACTCCACCAATCAATGGAACTTTATCAAAAACCAAAAAACGTATGACGAAATAATAATAGGGAAAGGGTTTTCCCCCGCCTTAATAAACTTTATGAATATACTTCTACATGTACATATGTATGTATGTATGTATATAAAAATATATATGTATGTATGTGCATGCTAAATACGGATGTATGTATGTACATGTACAGGTATACATATATAATATAAACCTTTCCAAGTAAGATAATAAATAATAAAGAAGAAATCCTCTGGTGGGTCACATTCTTAAATACATGCCAGAATATAAAAATTGTAATAAAAATTAACCTAGAAAGATCTCTGTACTGCGGCATTTTAAACAGGCGTACTGCGCTGACTTGCTAAGGTTTCTTCGATGGCTCTGAGGCAAAATCAAAATTTTAAAGGAATTTAATGAGACCCCCGGTGTAGTTTGAAAACATGTACAACAACAATAATACTTCAAAAAATAGTTTTTGTTGAATTCTTTCCGGTTTTCATAGTTTCCCCTTCTTTGGGTTTCTCTGTTGTACACTTGTTCTCCTCAGAAAGCAAATAAAATAAAATTTAAGGATTGTTCTCTTCTTTTAAATCATGGACAGAAATGAATATGCTAAAAATCTCATAACTTGTGCTTGTGCAATAACAAAAATCATATGTTTTTGCTATTTTTTCCTTCAATGCCCTTTCAAATCTCTTTTATTTAGTTTTCTTTTCTTCATCTACTAAATACTTTTGTAATATATCTAGATACGTACACACATCCATTAACAATGTATGCAGGTATGTGTGCACACAAATACACTATACATGAACTGCTGTGCTGTGTTGTTTTTGTTTTTATCTCGGGATCCTTTTAATTAATGCTTTTCGTTTTATGTTTGTTGTATATGTTTTTTTTTCATGGAATCTCTTTTTTATTAAACACTCAGCTGATTTCAATGATGATGTTGTTGGCAGCCCGACAGCAGCTCTGCTTTTGGAAGTAGAGAGCGATATTTGTTGTGGCTGTCCGATTGGTTTTGTTTGGTGGTGGTTTTGAGCAGAAATATAACGTCAGTACTGCAGATAGTTTTTGACGTTGACGTCGTGTATATAAACTCGGTGTTCTTTAAGAAAGTCAGTCATTCGAGTTCTACTCTTCTCTTCGACACCGTGTGGTAGCAGCAGTAAAGCAGCGATTGCTTTAAATACATAACTACTGCTTAAAAAGGAAATAATAAAAGCAAATATTCGGAATATTAGAATAAAATAAATTAAATTGTACTTAACAGCAATTAAATGAAAAAGACATGAAATTTTGCAATATGAACTTCAAATATTAAGAGACATTTTTAGCTAAACACAAAATTTTATTGGTATAGTTAAATCAACAAAATTCAAAATTTGTGCATTAGCAAAAAGTGAAGTGGAAAAATTGTGTTTTAGCAATTTTTTTGACAAAAAAAAAATAAATTCAAATCTTAAACAAACAAAATTCTCCAAAATGATGTGGGAAGCAATTATTGAGGAACCTGGTGATATTTCTATGGAATGCCAAAGGTAAATTTTGTATCATATGAATATAGTGTCTAAGCAAACAAAAAAATATTTTATTTTTGCAAAACCGTGGATTACCTGCAAAATAAAAATCCTACAATTATTTTTAAGGAATTGAACTTGAATTATTATTATATATTTT
The DNA here is from genome assembly GCA_963681545.1 of Germaria angustata. Taxonomy (NCBI): domain Eukaryota; kingdom Metazoa; phylum Arthropoda; class Insecta; order Diptera; family Tachinidae; genus Germaria; species Germaria angustata. The sequence goes on from OY812998.1 coordinate 2,973,691, forward strand.
TTTTGCTATTATTTCTTAAAAATATTTTTACTACAACCTTCAAATGAAAGTAAAAGTTTATTTTAAAGAAGAATAAATAAAGCTTTTGTCCATGCGCTCTCTACAAAGGGGAGCTTTACTCATTTTATGTGTTTTGTTTTGGGGAATTCATTCATAAACAATAAAAAGCAAAAGAAAAAATGAAATGAAAAAAGAACCGGTGCAACGTATTAGCGCACCGTTGTTTCATCGCAGTTTCGACCTGACCCAATAAACATGTTACTTGGTTTTTTTTAGTACGTTTTGGCCAACATTCAGTCAACAAAGCGTAACATTTTCGTGTTAAAAGGCAGCTGTCTTAAAAAATGCTCTTCATTTATATTCAAACTTCTTGCTTCAGCAATTTTCGTTCCTTAGTCACACAAAAATACATACATATATACATACTTCCTTTCAAGGAAGGCTTTCCTTTAAAAAGAAAAAAGTTTTGTTTACATTTTGTTCATGTTCAGTCGCGAACAAACATCTGCATTATATTGTTTAGTTCCCATAACACGTTCCTTACACATACGAGTACATAAGTACATGCATACATAAGTATGTATGTATGTACATAGTCTTGTATTATTGAAACCCCTAGTTTCTGTTTTCTAATTTAGTTAAAATTCCAATTCCAACTACTTTTAAGGCACCATGTGTTCCATAGCACACATTTGGTGTTTTTACTTTATTTTATTTTTACGCCAACCAAACACCAGCCAACAACCCTCCGCAAAATAAAAATATTTATTTCTAGTCGTTGTAAATGTGTACGAGTTTAATGAACCTTTGCACGCACACACATACATATATATGTATATAAGTATATAAATTCTTAGCCAAGTCTAATTGCTGATTGAGTTACTCCTGCGCTCTGCAGAATTTAGTAGTATTTTTATCCTCAACATGATTGTACAGTTTTCGGTTTTTATTTTGAAAGGGAATCCTTTAAAAAATTCAATGTAATAATTTGGGAATTATATACTTATGTATACATATATTGTATATTGCCATTCTTGCATTGAATTTATTGAATATTTTCTTTTTATTTTAGCTTCCAAGTGCAAGGCTCTGGACGTAGTAACCCGTCTTCACGACGCCTTAACTTAGATACGTCCATCCCTGATATGGCGATGGATGAATTATCGTTCTATGATGATGACCATATCAGTCAAAATCGTAATTTCGCCGCTAGTCCCCAGTTTATAGGCTTACTCTCACCGGAAGGTTCCCCCCAACGTTTCCAAGTTGTGGAGAAATCAAAATTCTTGCAGACACGCAAAACTTCATTCCCCTTGGCTACAAAGAATGTCATTTCACAAAATGTTAGCCGTAGCACCGCACTTAGTACAAACACACCCTCTAAAGGATTCCGTCTTTTGCATAGTATGTCATCTACTGGTTCTATAGAATCGTCGATGGATGATGAGTATATGGAATTCTTCGATATGGAGAATCTGGATCAACCCTCTAATTCGAACGGAATAAATTTTCCCAGCGACCTAAACTCTTTGATTTCGGGTCAAATTATCAAAAATTCTCCCGCAAAAACACCAGAGATGCGCAGACCTTCAGTAAGACGTTGCTTAAGTATGACTGAAAACTTACAATTCCAGCCAAAGACGCCCGAGCATGTTGATGCCTGCAATACCAATACATCTAATACCTCCTTCAATGTACGGCTAAATGGTAATTACTGCTTTAAGCGTCCAGAGCCACCATCCAACACCTGTTCGCCTATTCAAACTAAGCGGTATCGCGGTGCCGAAAAAGAAAATCTCGATGGCTCCATTGCTGCAAACAGCAAAACTTCATCCGCCTCTTCGTCGTCTTGTTCCGCTTTGATCAGCACAAGCACATCGACTCGGCCCACTTTACGCAAATGTATGTCTATGAATGATGCTGAAATCATGTCCGCCCTAAATCGCTCCGAAAACAAAGACGAACCCGATCTAATCGGTGATTTTAGTAAACCATACGTTTTGCCTCTAATCGAGGGACGGCATCGTGATCTCAAATCAATTTCTAGCCACACCGTGGCTCGTCTATTGAATGGGGAATTCAATGACAAAATATCCAGCTATAAAATCATTGATTGCCGTTATCCCTACGAGTATGACGGTGGTCACATCGAAGGTGCCATGAATTTATACACGCAAGACCAAATTATTGAAGAATTCTTAACCCAAAAGACTGATCAACAACAATGCAAAAATGAGACAACGTGCATCAAACGCAATATCGTCATATTCCACTGTGAATTTTCTTCTGAACGCGGTCCAAAACTATCGCGCTTCTTGCGTAACTTGGACCGTGAGCGTAACACAAATGCTTATCCCACCTTGTATTATCCCGAAATATATTTGCTGCATAATGGCTACAAGGAATTCTTCGAAACTCATGCTGAACACTGCACCCCCCATGCGTATCGGCCCATGTTGGAACCATCATACAATGAGGAATATCGTCATTTTCGCGCCAAGTCAAAGTCGTGGAGTGGTGATGGCTTGGGTGGTGGTACCCAGCGTATCAAAAAGTCTCGTTCAAGACTTATGGTGTAAATTCCCAGAGACTCGCATCAAATCAATTATAATACAACTGCCTGCCCTACAAAAAAACACAAATTTTATGTAAAAAGTATTGTCATTGTTATTGTCATTTTTAGTTATTATTTAATTATTAGTTCTTTTTGTTGATTTTTATGTTTTGACCCCCCGACCATAACCCCCACCTTCTACGCACATGCTCAGACCACATTTATATTTTTTATTGTCTCGTAACAATTATTTTTTATTTTATTATCTTTCTTAAATTTATTGAATGTTAATGTTATCAATTCTAAAACATGTTTGTTCTCCTTTCAATTAAAATTCAGACATTTCCACGAAAAACAAATCCAAAAAATCTCATATCCACTTACAAATAGTAACAAATGCAACTAAGAAGCTTATTTATACACACACACGCATACACACATACATACATATATTTCAAACAAAAAAAATTGTCATTGAAAATACCGTTTGTAGATTCTAAGAATTATTATTTATTTTTTATAATTTAATTTACATAGTTAATTTATACCTTCTTTTTTTGTATAAAGAACACTTTACTTAAACGTGTGTATTTTAGAATCCTTTTTATTTTTATTAACATTTTTTTTAGTTGAATTTGTGGATAGTTTAAAATTAACAAAACGTAATATCTTTAAAATTATTTTTTTTTAAATTGTGTGCATTATACTATTAATACGTATGTATGTTTGTCTGTCTCTCCGTCCGTTTAAATATTCGTTTACTTAACGACTTCCACCCTCCGTTTCTAAGTATAAAACAAACAACAAAGAAGCCATATTAATAACTTCTTATTTAATTAAACAACAGCAACAAGAAATTTTCGTAAAGTTGAAAACTTTTTACGCACAATACGCTTATTTTTATGTTTACTTTTATTTTTTATTTAACTTTATCTTCTATATTTAAAGCAAAGCTTTTTTGTATCAAAAAATGCAATATAAAAATTAAAAAAGAAATTTAATGGAAAAAACCCCAAAAAAAAATATTAAAAAAATTTTTAAATAAAATATGTTATGAAATAAAAAACAAAGAAGCGATCGATACCGTCAACTATGGCAGTAAGTCTTTTAAATATAATAATTGGGTGCAGAAGTATATAATCAATTAAAGGGGGTCGTGAGGTACTTAGCTAGGTATATGCCTGATTTGGCTAAAAGGGTACTGGTGATTTGGTTAGCGCCAATGAAATGCAGGCATATACCTAGCTAAGCCAACAACAAACAATAGAATAATAAAATTTAAATATGTATATCAATTCATTAAAAAAGCACATTTTCCCTTGAAAGTCTTTGGGACTTTTAAATTGTTGCAAATCGTGAGTTTTTTTTTTTTTTTTTTTTTTTTGAACTTTCAAAACCGTTTAAAAATTATGTAATAGCTGACACGATATGTCGGTGCCGCGAACTGCGTTTTCAAGTCTGTGCTTTTTATTTTTATGTTATGGGTTCTAAATTTTAAGAGAAAAACTGATTTTTGAAGAATGTATAATGTTATTAAATATCTAATTTTAATTAGATCTTTGAAAACGATGCCAAAACTTAATTTGGAATTTTCTATGACGACCTCAATCAGCGAAAAATTGTTACAAATTAAACAATAGTCTACACATACAAGCGGTTTTTCGAAAGTGTCCAAAATTCCTATTATTGTACGTCCAGTCGCTTGTCAAACATTTGGAATTCTATAAAATTCTCATATAATTGCCAAATTTTGTATAAGTATACGAGTTTGAGTGCTTTTCACACATGATTCGGCTTAAGAATACTGAAGATTTGGCTAGCGCCAATGAAATGCATATGCTCCGCTAAGCCAACAACAAACAATATATATTATTTTGTGATTATGTCAAAGAATCAAATTGTTTTTCCCAAAAAAAGAGTCCAATCAAATTTTTATCTTTTTGTTTTATGAACCTACTATTCCTCTTCAGTTCCATATTTCGTTTTATTGATCATTTGTTTGTATTTCAAACACTTTCATACTTCACGCAAGATTACAATGAGAATGTTGCGTTGAATACGTTGCTGATAAGTAGCAACTTTGACATTCCGCTTATCAGTTGTTGTCTTTTTTATGCAAAAGCAAATTTCACGGTTATTTGGTTTGATATTTTCTTTATCGAATAGTGGTAGCAGAAATGATAATGCGAAAAACTACTTTCTGCCAAGAAAACCTATAGAGCATTATACCTGTTATATATTCCTTGGTTCATCTTCGAGAACCCTGTTGTCAATAAATATTATCTTTTAATCATACATATATGTATGTATATGTATATGCAAACACATGTACATATATTTTTTTCTTGTCGAATCGTACCGTTATAATTAAAATTGATGGACATTTTTCTAATTCACATCCTTTGAACATTGGAGTTCCCCAGATCTCACCTGTTTCAGTGGTATTATTTACTGCGTACATCAATTCTCTAGCTAAATCAATTCAGTCCTTACCGGATGTCGATTTTGTTGGAATTTATGCAGACAATATCTTTGCTGTTTCATCAGGTTTGCCAGACATTGTTGCAGCCAACTTGATACGTTTGAATATCGTGTTGCAAACATGGGCTACTTCTCGCGGCGCTGTTATACCTGAAAATAAATCTGAGATTTTGCATATTTGTAGAAGGAGAAACTGCAATATTTCTGATATTCGTATTGAATCTGCTGAGATAACTTTTATAAATGAAATGAAGATTCTTGGAATTATATTTACCAAAAATTTATTATGATGTTTTCACATCAGACGGATTGTCGGAAAATTGCATAAAATCAATAACTTTTCGAAATTAATATGTTCCAAGAATAAAGGTCCACACATTGAAATGGCTATAGATATTTGTAAATCCTTAACATATGGTTTGGTGCAGCATGGCATATCCATTTATGGTTGGACATTTAAGGCCAATGTAAATAAAATCAATACCACTTTAAATGATTATTTTCGAACTGCTACTGGTCTATGAAAAACAACACCCATTATATCCTTAAGAATTGAATCCAGATCGACAGATTTTATTTATTTATTAAATGAAAGATCTATCAACCTAGCATCTAGATCAATAACGGACACCAAGGAGGACCTCCATGATTTATTCTTGGAAACTATTCAAAGCAGACGTAAGAAGAACGCAAGTGCAGTTGATAAAATTTTACGTCTTTTCAAATCATTTAATATTCCACTGCCAGTCAAGCCTGGAGAATATCGTAGTACTGAGATGTCTGTTGCTATTGATTTTAGTCTCTCAATTTATAATAAATCTAGCACTTCACCCAAAGTTTTCAAGTCTATGGTTACCAACATAATGGATAATTACTCTCCTGAACTTGAGCTATATACCGATGGATCTGTCCAAAATTCATAACCTCTTACTCTGCAGCATCTTAATGCCTCACACTGGCTTGTAGTAAAACAGGGTCAGCTGCCGATATTTGCGGGTATTTTTTCAGCTGAACTTGCTGCTATTAAGGCAGCAATTATGTTTGCTGTTCAAAAAAAGACAAACAATTATTTGCAGGTAGTCTCAGCGTTGCCAAAAGCATTTTTTTACAACAAAAGTGGAATTTTTGATACCATTTTAAAACATCCTGACATTCACTATCCTATTCTTATTTTATGGATACCATCACATATTGGCATTGCTGGCAATGAAGCTAAAGAAGCCATCAATCGACTACTGATTTTTGAAGTTCCTAGTTCTCATCATATTGCGAACAACATATTCAAGGCCTTAGACAAAATACAAAAAAATCTTGAGTGGCAAAACTCTAGCAGTTTTCTTAAGCATCACAATATATCTTATACCAGGCCTAAATATTTCAGGGACTTTACCAAAACACAATGTGTAATACCTGCACGTCTTACAGTTGGTAAAGCTTTATTTAACTGTCAATATTTTTACAATCGGATGGAACCTCTTAAGTGCAGTACTTGTCACCAATTACAATTTTTCATAATTTTTTTATAAATTTTGTAAATAACGCTTTATAACTTTTAAAATTTCTATGAAAATGAAAAAAAAAAACTAATGATGCAGTTTGAAAAATAAACTCATTCTAAATAATTTAGAAACAAACATTTTTGAATTTGATTTTAACGTTCTTGAGTTATACCCGTTTTTAGCCTTGTACTCAGTTTATGAAATTATAAGTTTTTTTCCAGTTACCACTGATAACCAACACACAAAGAATTGGGGTTCCTACGATGTAATATAATGCCCAGTTTTCTGGCATTTCAAACCCTGCATGTTGTGCAGGTTATTTACGGATTAAATTTTCGATAATAGTGTGTTGTAAATTCGTAAAAACGTGCGATGTAACTAAGATCAGTATCTGTCACCACTGTGTGGCGAAATTTATTGGTATACACAATTTTACTATTTTATCTGCTTCTACACTGAACCAAACATTTAACTAATGCTGCAAAATTTAAACATTTTATTTAATAAACTCTAATGGTATTTTTTGTTAAAACGAACAGTTTTAGTATTTATAATAAAGAAATTTCTGAAATTTGTCTTCAAATTTCGTTATTCAATTGTTTTTTCAATTGTATGTACATGTATAACGATTTTTTTATTAAATGATGTAATAGTCAAACTAATATAAAAGTTTAGTTAAAATATTTATTATAATATTTATTCATATTGGAAAAAAAAATTGTATCCAGAATTATTGTCAAATTAACTTATAAATTAAGACAGTGTCAATAACATTTCCATTTAAAATGAAAAACTATTATTCGTGTTAACTTTATCAATCTCATTTAGTTCTTTTTTGCATATTGCTCATGGTACATCAGTCATGGTATTCATAGAAACTTTTCAAGCTTCTATTTCTTACTAAAATATTTCATTACCGGGCATTACAGGAAACGACTCGATCCTAACGATATTAATTTCAATTTCCTCATACTACATAATAGCATGTTTCCACGACTACTTGAATCTCCTGTTTCGCTTTCTGAAGCAAGTTTATGAATCATGCTGTTTACACGACTCATCTACCTGCTTCGATTTTATAATTTTTCTTTCCATTGTTTTTTAACTTTTATAAAATTTAAATAAATTAACTTTTCACTGAATTCAAATTTATTATTATGCCTAGGAAACACACACAAAAAACAATTATATTTTTTAACTTTTCACTATTAAATTTGCTTTGTTTACAAAACTATTTAATTTTGACAACTAGTGCAGATAAACTTACGATAAAAATTAGAGAAGAGAGTATTTTTTCTTGATTCGCAAGTAGATTCAATATGAATCTACCCGCTTCGCTCTCAAAATTTTGTATGGCGAAGCAAGTTGATTCCCTCAATATTGGGGTGTGAAGCAAGAATAGAGAGCGAAGCAGGTGCCGTGGAAACATGCTATAAGGTGTTCGCAAAGTCTACTCGTATTTAGACAGGTCGTTGCCATTATACAACAAACACTATTGCAAAATTTGTTTGTATAAAAGTTTTTCTACTGTCAGTAGCAGTGGTTAAAAATTTAAACAGAAGAAGAAATAAAACACAAAGTGTTAACAGAAACTGTCACCTTAACTTTTGCGATGACCTGCATAAATAAGATTTGTGTGTTTTATATTAGAAGTATATAATTTATATATGTATGTAGTTTGACATTTTTAAAGTAAAAATACTAATACTAATACTTATTCGCCTGCATCTTGCTTTATTTAGTGAATTATTTATTTAGCTTGAAGTCTTTTTAAAAACATAATTCTAATTTCAAACAATATTCAATATTTCTACAGCCTGTGGGTGTCTCCTTCAGGAAATTCAAATTATATAAAAAAAGGTAAAATAATTTCAATTTTCTGAAGAAGATATCTACAGGGTGTAGAAATATTAAATATTGTTAAAAATTTAAAAATAAATATGTATATTGTTTTTAAAAATAACTTTAATGTATCGAAATTGCTTCACGTCTTAAATACTTTTGGTTTATGTCTTTGTTGAAAAATTGAAAAATTTAACTGGAACATTTTATTGTGGACTCTTGGCAAAGATATAAATGTGGCAACTTTAAATGACTAAAACTGGAGATAAAAGTTAAATGTTGGATATACTTATTTTTAGCTTATCACTTACTTTTTGGTTAAAGTAGAATTGGAATAATGAAAAGTGGCTTATCCATCCGATAAAATTATACCTTTAATCAACGTCAAGTGATAATAATGGGCCAGCATTTTGTAAATTAATGTTGCTATGCTTCTCTGGCAACTATATTATTTTGTTGTCGAGTGGCAACACAATAATTCGCTGGACGTCTAAAAGTGTGCTATAATTGTTGTTTTAGGCGAATTGCTATAATAGTCGAATTTGGTTGGTGAGCTTAATATAACTGTACTAAAATTAATGCTTGTAACCAAGCAACAATCTTCATATTTCCTTGTTTGACATTAGATTTTTATGTGAATCTGCACTTTAGAAATATACATGTATATAAGTGGATATGGATATATATACAGTAGAATCTTAAAAAAGTTAACCAAAATGTCCCAAGGGGTATTAACTTTTTCGAAATTTTAACTTTTCTAAGCGGTTTTTTTAGTCGAAAAAAGGAATAAATAAAGTATGTATGTAGTATGTAAACAATTTTTTTAGATACCAAATGTTACATTTTTATTAAAAGACTTATATAATAGTTTTCATTATTACAAAAAAGAAACTTAGGTTTAGTTTGTACTGGGTGTTCAATTTCACAGCCCAGCTCAGTTTTTTTTCCCATAAAAATTGTTTAAATATTTGGCTGATCAAAATAAAAAGGAAGTTCGGGGAATACCACAATCTAATAATCAAAATAAAGGTTTAGCATTGCCATTGGAAAGATTTTAAGTTATCAAGTTGCCACTATTATCATTGAAACAGCCATTGTTTAAAAAAAATGTACACGCTCTAAAAAGTTAACCGAAAAGTTAACTTTTTAGAGCTGCACGTGGATTATGAAAAACTCTTAACTTATCCGCGTGTTTAACTTTTACGAGAGTTAACTTTTCTAAGATTCTACTGTATATATATATATATATATATATATATATATATATATATATATATATATATATATATATATATATATATATATATATATATATATATATATATATATAATACATATATATATATATATATATATATATATATATATATATATATATATATATATAATACATATATATATATATATATATATATATATATATATATATATATATATATATATATATATATATATATATTTATATATATTATATATATATATATATATATATATATATATATATATATATATATATATATATAATGATATAAAAAGGGGCTTACTAATAATATTAAGAGAAGCAGAAATATACCCAAATTACCACTTTCTTACCATGTCATTGTGCAACCATAAATTAAAAATATTAAGAATTTTGTACCTTGATAATCATCCTGTAACAATTGCAACATTGAAATATTGTTCTTTTGAAACTACTGTGAGGAAGGAGGCTGCATTTTTTTAAATGATTATTACATGATACCAAGGCATATCAATATGTTTGGTTGAATTATTAGCATCAAAAATGGCAGCCTAAAATAAATTCGTTTCACACAAGATAAAACAGTAAAAAATGGGTCTTAATAATTTTTATGAAGAGTGAATATGTGAAATCCCAAAAAATGCTTCCATGCATCGATAGAAGAAATGCGACTTGGTTGAATGATGAAGAACTATTTATACAGGTCAATAGCTTAGGTGGCAGTTTTTGATTACAATTTATATGTGCCAAAAAGCGTTTTTTCCACCTTTTCAGTATTTTTAAAACTGCTGCTTTTGGCAGTAGAAAACTTAAGTACACAAACAAATATGTATTTGTAATATATTGTTTTTTGTAGAACTGTGATGACCTGTATAAATAGACCTTGGATGTACCATTGGGGATGTCTATATATGTCCTGAGTACAGTGTATAGGAAGAGAAATGTATTATAGCATGTTTCCACGGCACCTGCTTCGCTCTCTATTTTTGCTTCACACCCCAATCATGAGCGAATCAACTTGCTTCGCCATACAAAATTTTGAGAGCGAAGCAGGTAGATTCATATTGAATCTACTTGCGAATCCAGAAAAAATCCTCTCTTCTCTAATTTTTATCGTAAGTTTATCTGCACTAGTTGTCAAAATTAAATATTTTTGTAAACAAAGCAAAATTAAAAGTGCAAAGTTAAAAAATATAATTGTTTTTTGTATGTATTTTCTAGGCGTAATAATAAATTTGAATTCAGTGAAAAGTTAATTTATTTAAATTTTATAAAAGTTAAAAAACAATGGAAAGAAAAAAAATTATAAAATCGATGCAGGTAGATGAGTCGTGTAAACAGCATGATTCATAAACTTGCTTCAGAAAGCGAAACAGGAGATTCAAGTTGTCGTGGAAGCATGCTATTAGAGCTAATGATATCTCTAGAGCTAATGATATTTGTATTAATTTTTTGGTTATCAAGGCTTTCATTAAAATTTTCATTCGATTTCTAAATTCTTTTCGATTAATTCTATATATGTTTTGTAAACTAATAACTAACATAACTTTAATATCAAACGGTTCTTAAAATAATACACAATAAATAAAGAGATTAATATAACCTTCAGGATTAAAAGTTATACGAAAAAGGCAACTCTGGACATTTTATCAGCAACACTGTTGAAGTGGATTTTCGGTAAAGTGCCGTTATAAATACAGACGCCTTCAATTGGTCTTGTGTTTTTGGCTGATATTTTATTTGAGCGTGTTTCTATTCATTAAGTAAGTTGAAAATTTGTTAAAAGAAAAATGGGAGTGGATGAAGTCATTTGTTCGAAGTGTGGCCAAGCCGCTCAATTCAAATGTGAGCGCTGTTTGGAACCATACTGCAGTTCCCAATGCCAAGTCAGTGATTGGCAGGAGCACAAGTCGAGGTGCTACAAATTTCCGTAAGTTAAATATTTTATTGAAAATAAAATATATTAAATCTCTTAGGCACATCTATACAAGTTTATAATTTTATGATATCTTCTTTCAGAAATTTAATTCCAATTAACATCTTAAAGTCAGTCTCTAATCTTCATATAGATAGAATTGGAGGAAGTCAACGTCGTAATTATGGTTCTGTTCACAATTTGAATGAGACACGCCGTGGAAGTACCAGCATTAATAGCAACAAACCGAAGCCTAAAACATTACTAACTGATGATGATTTTAGTATGGTACCAAAATCTTCATCCACATCATCTAACATACCAGCTGCAAAATCAGTTTATGGAAAGCCATGCACTTGGCGTGTAGCCTTTCCTCCATCAGAGGGGTTTTTTGACGCTGTCATACAGTTTAAAGAAGAAGTTGAAAATAAAAAACGCATCGTTTGGGTTACAGATGTAAAATATGACTCTCCTCTACGCAAGCTATTGTCAGAAATTAATCGTACAGTAGACCAAACACATCCTTGCAAGATTGATGATATAAATGTGGGAGCTTTGGTTGCAGCACCATTGGACAAAATGTTGTACAGAGCTGAGGTCTTGGAAATTTTTCCGGATATCCAAAAAGCTACCATTCGTCTAATTGATTATGGAAATGAGCTTCGTATTCCTTATTCGCAATTATTCGCTCCAATACCTATTATGTGTAATTTAAACGCATACGCTTTTCGCATCTGTTTGCCCAACGATTACGGTCCTGTAGAAATTGAAAGTATTGTAACTATAAGAATTTTGGGTGAAAAACAACCTGAAAATTATTATTACGTTGATTGCAAAATGAAGTCTATACCCTTACATTTACCAACTGAATTGTTTAACGAGGAAAGTATTCTTAAATTTGTTAAATGTTTTTCAAATGGTCGAAATGCTTTACTGCGGCTCTGCACAAAAAGCGGTATTAATGATCAGGAATTCAATAATCTTCTAAATTCACCGGAAAGTTTTAGCTTTGAATTTGAATCGTTCCCAGATGTAGGTGGGTTTGTTGCAGCCCGCACTAAATTCGGGTGGAAACGTGCACGTGTATTAGGATTTTATGAAAAACAGCATCAGTTCTTAATATATGCTATTGATGATGGTTTTATTAGTCTCACAACTCAAATTAAAAAGGTCCCAGAATCCTTTATTACTCAACCAATACGTGTTTTTGCAATATCTACAAGTTCGACTAACTATATGCTTACCGAGGCAATGCTTTCCACAGCAAAGCGTTTAACAATTAAGCTATTTCCAACATCTAGTACATCTGTGAAAGACTCAAAAACTGAATTACCTTGTGTGTTATTCGACGAGAATCGAAAAATAGTGGATCTAGTGATAGCCTCCGTTTTTACAGGTTCAGTATTTGAGTTGGGTCTTAAATTGTGGCACGATAGAATATCCGAAGGCGAGACTGTTATTATTTCTAATGTTCTGACTTACAAAGAGATATACATTACTTCACTACAAAATGACGAATATCGTAAAATACTTCTGTGTGAATATGCAAAATGCACACCATTCGCAGTTGACGAAAAAATTGAAAAGTCCGATGTTGTTGTGTTCTCCAAAAATATCGGCGACCAGTCTCAATGTTGTCGAGGCCAGGTAATTATTTTTTTTAATGTTAATGTCTGCAAATACATAAGTATTAGTTTGATTTTTTAAACATATTGAATACATACTTTTTTTATTAGGTTGTTAAATGCGAAGGTAATCAATTCAATATAATGGATGTTGATAGTGGTTTTGAAGAAGTGATCTCCCGTCATATCCTACGCAAGCCCACACTTCTGGTCTGTTCATTGCCAGTGCGTTGTTCTCGCGTAACTCTAATGTTCCTTGAAAATATACCAACTCCTATTGCAAATAACAAAGCTTTGGAAGCCTTAGAAACATGCAAGGAAAATGCTGTCGAGTTTGATGTTACATTTAGCGGAAGCAATACTGTAGACTTACTATTTCGCACCAATGAAAAGCAATCACTGTGCAAAAAGCTTTTACCAATGGTTTTCGAAACAGTTACAAATCAAACTCATAGTTCGCCGCTCTCTGAATTAATTGAAACTATTTCGCTTCCACTATCACCGCCCAGTACGCCAATTGTATGCCAACAAAATATTGCCTCTTCAACCCAAGCACTTAATGCGCTAGAGGTATTAGATACAGAATTTGCTATGGACAAAATATTTACAATTGATGATTTAGAGGTAATACCAATTGCTTGTGGCGACAAAGTTCCATTATATGTTTTGGACCCATCAACCATACTAAACATTGAAAGTCCATATATAACTGCAGCAGACTACAATAACAAAGAATTTTTGGCAAAGATGGACCAATATTTAAATGCCGTCGCTGAGTACTGTAGAAGTGACAAATCCCCAAAGAATGGTTATGCCCCCAAGTAAGTTAGTTTTTGTTTGCGCTCTTTTAAGAAAATGTATGAAACAGCGGGCCCTATTGGATTTTGTTGCATGTGCGGTATGTACATACTTGTATGTGTAGAATTTTGTAGGAAGTAACTGCGAAATCGATTACATTAGTTTGCTGTGAGACAATATATAATTAGAATTTCGTAATACATATAAACAAATAAAAGCTTCTAACAAAACAAATTCAACCAGCTTTGAAAACAGCATCTAAAAAGTTCGAAACACATACTTTGCACTAATTTTAAACGCAGCTAGTCTTATTCACTTCGCTTTAGCGAAACATCGCTTTACCGAAAATATCGTATTACTGAGAACAAAAGCAAGTCCACAACTACGTTTTGTATGAGACTTACTTCGCTTTAGTGAAAAAATAAACAATGACAAATTTATTTACATATTAGAAATCGATTGCATACAACTTTGAAGATTACTCAAAGTCAAACTCAAAGTTATGTTAAATGTAATGCATGATTTTGATTATTAACTGTTATATTAAGTACACACATATTTAATGCATTGCATTCTGAGACTGAATTCTTATTAATTTATGTTTTTTTAACTGCATGCATACAAATGTACAAATGGACAGCATTGTGAAACTGAATTATTTTAATTTATATTTTATACTTTAATTTTTTGTTTTAAAAATAATTAAAAAATATGAATGTTTCTAAATAGAATAAAAACCTTTTATTCTATTTTGACAAAAAATTCTGTAACTCGAAGTCTCCGTAAGTCGAAGTTTTTTTTGGATAATGGTGATTCGAGTTATGGAAGTTCGACTGTACATATTATATTTATTTCGAATTTAGAGGCTACATTTCATTTGATTTTTTTTTTTTTTTTTGTTAGAATGCTTTTATTTTGAACATTTTAAAATTATTTTTGAAGTCAGTATAGGGGGTACTCTTTCCCTGCTTTAATACATTTGTCAAAACGCATCTACCTCTGGAGATATACAACATCATTTGCATTAAAATATTCCACATTAGCCGATTGGCAATATTTTAGAACAAATCTAATAAGTATTAATAACTTATTAAATTAGAATATTTAGCAATTGAAACTAATTTAGTTTAAAAAATTTTATTATCTTATAAAGAAACGCAGATAAAATATGAATTTTAGGAAAAATATAACTGAATATTCCCAAAAATAAGGTGACTTCACGTGTTTTAGCTCATAGGGCAACTGAAAACTCATAGAACGACCATATTCATAGCGAAACGGTCAATATTAAAATTTTTTGTTTAATATTTTATTGTTGGGTTAACTAGGTATGTATATGCCTGCATTTTATTGGCGCTAACCAAATCATCAGTACCCTTTTAGCCAATGAAATGCAGGCATATACCTAGCTAAGCCAACAACAAACAATAAAATATTGAAATAGTTATTTAACAAATAACAAATTTGATAAATATTTTTTATTTAAGTTTTATTTATATATAGAGAAGGTTTCCAAATGATATTTAGTTTGCGAAATAAAGTGGATGTTCCACATTATCCGCCTGTTCCACAATAAGTAAATTTATCATATATAAAATTAAAAATTTATTTTTATATTTTTATATTTTTTATATTTTTTTTATTTTTATTTTTATTTTAATTTTTTTTTTTTTTTTTTTTTTTTGTTTTGGGCAAACTACAATGGTACATGTGAATTTTTCAAATTAACCATGTTTTGATATACATAATAAAAAAGGAACTCGAGCCAAGAATAGTTTTGGAGCACTTGAAAATGGCTATCGTGTCAGTTAAAAATTAAATTTTCGGTCGCAAATAACTGCAGAACTAATAACTGTGAGAAGAGCTACGATATTTATTATGTATATAAAAGTACACATGCCGCAAAATCAATAGTGTGTAATTATTTAAAAGACCTAAAAAATAAAATAATTATCAACAGGTTTCAAGTTTGCAGAATTAAAATTTTTGTATATCCATATTTTTAGAATTAAACATTTATATATACACATAAGAATATAAATAAACAGTACTAATAATTTTTCATTACTAGAAAAATGGAAATTTGTTTATCCGTTTTTGCTGATGATGGTGAGTGGTACCGAGCACTATGTGTGGATCATAAACCGGATGATACTTTTATTGTCATGTTTTTGGATTACGGAAATGTATCTAAAGTAAACAAAAAGGACATTATGCCGATAATATCAGATCTAATGTTTCCCTCAAACGCAAACATGGTATATGTAGAAGGTAGGTCTCTGTAGGATTTATTAAAAGCATTTAATGTATATAAATATATATGTGCTGTGTATTGCAGGTATAACAACCAAAGAACAAGCCCTCGCTTTCGTGAAGAATATTGCAAAAAATCCATTGATTTATGCTAACGTTCGTAGACTAGACGCAGCAGATGCCTATACTGCAAGAATATGTGTTTAAAAATGAATTTAAAAAATCTGTAACCCTGGTGGTCTTCCTTTATTTGTGTACATTGACTTGAAAAGAATTCGTGTATGATTTTTTTTAAGATTTTTGTTTTACAAAATGTTTAATAAGAGATAATTTTATGTTCTTAATAAAATTTATTAATCGACTTAAAAAATATTATTAATTTTTTGTCTCATAGCTCCGCCACCTGTAAATTTATTTTTTAATTTAGAAGGATAAAACACCAGATTGGTCCCGACATCATTTTAAAAAATGATGCCAAGCCCATGTAAATTGTTCTCTTTCAAATGCATGACCGATTATTGTGAAATTTTTGCATATGCCTTGGGTTCTTCTGACAATGTAGAACTATTGTTTAGAAATTTGGGCAGTAATACTAATACTAATTATAAGTAGACATTAGGAAAGAACTACACTAGAGATCTTTATATTTTTTATGACAATATGCTGACTTCCTTCCTAAACGTCCTTTTGTAATGTATCGATAGAGTATTGGAACATTTAGTTACTTTGAATAAAAATAACTTGCATCCCTGACGGTTGTTTGGAACGTTTATGTGCAATTCATTTATTA
The DNA here is from genome assembly GCA_963681545.1 of Germaria angustata. Taxonomy (NCBI): domain Eukaryota; kingdom Metazoa; phylum Arthropoda; class Insecta; order Diptera; family Tachinidae; genus Germaria; species Germaria angustata. Next base: position 2,990,688 of record OY812998.1, read on the forward strand.
TGTATATAACAATTATCAAAATGATCAATGACGGAGGAAGACAATCTCCCTTATTCTATTTGTCGTTATCGACATCGACACCAATATTTCGGCAACTGTAGAATCGATGTCTATAATAATTATATATATATTTATAACCTGTTACTATTACTAAGGCTTACAAAGTGGCAAATGGCCGTCAATAACACTCAATTCTTGTCACCAACGAGCACAGAACTGATATTTATTTTCACGTCGATGACGATGACGACATATAGAATAAGGGAGAATACCTCCGATGAGTACGTTTGATGTAACTTGCATTGTATCTCTAGTTTTGTTTTTCCTAGAGAATTGATGACAGAATATAACATCTGGGAGAGATTAAAAAAAACTAAGAACTGAAATTAGAAATTAGTTGCAATGTATTAGTGAAAGGCAACAAGCGCAACCCGTGAAATTATTTTAAAAATTGAGATTCATAGTTTTTTAGCAAAGATATTTTGAAATAGCATATTTTTATTAATGATAGACATTCTATATACATCAATATATATACAATTAATTAATACTGTTTGTTCGAAACTTTTTGTCTATTAAATATCGAGCTTTAGATTCATTAGTAATAAAGAGGGAAGTACTATGCCATTACGTTGGTACCAAACGCCAACATCTGACAGGATTATCAACAATTTCTAAACATCCAAGAAACATTATTATATATAATTTGGGAGCAGTAGCCACATTAATACAACTAGAAACCTAATAGAGTTTTAAAAATTAGTGATTTTCAATTTCATAAAAAGAATAAAGAAATAATTAAGAATATATTAATTGATAATAGTTTTCCTATCTGCCTTGTAAATTAATAAGCTAATATTGGTATAATACAAGACAGAGAACAAATATAGATTCCGAGCTTAAAATTTATAAGTCATTAACCTATGTATGTTCCTGGTTTATCTGAATGGCTTGAAAAATCAAATATATTTGACAGAAGAAAATATAGAATGTGCCATAGAATTTGTAATACAGTAAGTAGATTATTTAGTACAACTAAAGATAGAGTTGAAAAGTTAGATATGACAAATGTGATATACTAAATTCCATGTGAAGGAAATAACAATGACCAATGTTCAGAGGTATATATGTGTACTACTAAAAATAAACTAAAGACAAGATTAGCTGCGCATAGACCAAAAACATAAAAATAATATTTTTTTTTCGCAAAAAACGACTTTGTTAACTCATTGCCATATGCCATTATTAGAATAAATTTTAGAACAGATACATATAATTTAGCTCCAAGTTATAGGCATTTAATTTACAAAAGCAAAAAACGGACACTAAAAAGAAAAATATTTTATTAATTTCTGTTACTTAATAAAATATTATAATTATAATGTTACGAAATTATTATAATGTTATGAAATTTAAAAATGTTTATTCATTTCCTCAATTGTCAATATTTTGTATTGGAAATATTTAAACCTTTTTCTTTTGATTTTGTTTCAAATTTTATAAAATATTTTTAATTTCCTGAAGAACACACCATAGGGTGTTGAAATATTGAAATATCATATAAAATGAATATATGTATTGTTTTTTTTTATAAGAAAAGACCTCAAACTCATAAAAAATAATTCAATTAATTTATAAAAATAAAAAGGTCGACTAATATCATTAATTTATAATTTTATTTTAATATGTTATTGTTTGTTGTTGGCTTAGCTAGGTATATGCCTGCATTTCATTGGCGCTAACCAAATCATCAGTACCCTTTTAGCCAAATCATGATTGAAAGCATTCAAAGCTCGTATACTTATGCAAACAATTACAAATATATATGAGAATTCTATCAGAACTCTATCATATTTTACTATTTGTAATCAACAAAAACAAAAGTATAAATAGCTATAGAAGCTTTTGTACAATCACAACACAACAAACAATTATAATTGAATTGAATTCTCATATATATTTGTAATTGTTTGCATAAGTATACGAGCTTTGAATGCTTTCAATCATGATTTGGCTAAAAGGGTACTGATGATTTGGTTAGCGCCAATGAAATGCAGGCATATACCTAGCTAAGCCAACAACAAACAATAACATATTAAAATAGTTATTTTGGAGAATATCTCGAATAACAAATTTGATAAATATTTATAATTTTATATTTGTAATGTAGTTTATGAGATACCATGAGAGATGTGATAAAGTATATATAGGCACCAAAAAGAATAAACTAAAGACTAGGCTGACAGGATACAGGTCAGACCAGAATTACGAGTATGGGAAAGTTTCAATTTCACAAAAAACAGTTTCAACGAATAACGAAACATTTAAAGTCATATTTTAATTCTAATCATAATCCGGACTTTAGAGAAAGTATCAGTTTCAGCTATGGAGAGGAACTTTAAACGCCATTATATGTTGGAAATGATTAATATTATTAATGTTCTAACACAAAAAACTATAAAACTGACATGAAAAAATGTATTGTTTGTTGTGGCTTTAGCTCTTCATATGCCAACGGGTGTTTAATTGTATGGGTGTTGAGAGAAAAATTAAATAGACTCACGTTGAGTAAATTGTTTGTTGTGTTGTTTGTATAGAAACATTCTAAGCCTTCTATGATTATGTATTTTTTGTAATTCATATGCAATATTGAATTCTCATATTGTATTTGATTTATGTGGCATAAACATCCGGGGTTGAATGTTTTCAAACTGCTTAAACTTCACTGACGATTTGGCTTTAGCAACCAATGAAATGTCGGCATATGAAGAGCTAAAGCCATAACAAAATACATTTTTTCATTTCTTCAATGAATTTTGCAAAAGCTCTAATTGTTTATAACGAGTAGTTGGGGAGAATATCCCAAATAATAAATTTCAATATTATCTAAGTATAAAACTGATATATGTATGTAGATAATGTTGCTGAAAACTATAGGCATTCGATTCGTAAGTTAAACTGACCAATAGTAATGGAGATTTTTTTTGAAAAAATTAATATTGAAATTTATTATTTGGAATATTCTCCCCAACTAATCATAAAAAAAATCTAGAGCTTTTTGCAAAATGCATTGTCTGTTGTGGCTTTAGCTGTTCATATGCCGATATTTCATTGGTTGCCTAAACTGACGATTTAGTTTAGCGACCAATGAAATGTCGGCAATGCATTTTGTATTGAAAAAATTTTTATTTAATTTTTCTTCGAAAAACAATTTTATTTGATTTGTTAAAATTTTTCAATTTTTTATGTACGTAAGTAAAAACAATTTTAAAATTTTTTCTATTGTTATTGTCATACATATATGTACATATATTAAAAAAAGTTTCTTGAAGAAGATGCCCAAAGCGTGGAAATATTAATTAAAATAATTTTTTTATAAAAAGGCCTAGAGCCTATACATGTGTATATATTGTGAATTTTGAAACCAGCTTCGCTGCCACCCGCTTCATGCCCAAAATTTGCGAAAAAAAATTGTATGGCATGAGCAGCGTTACCATATATTTTTTTAAAAAAAACTTCTTATATCTGAAAAAAAAACTTTTTTTCCAAAAAAAAACTTTTTCTACAAAAGTACCTAAATTTTATAAGAAAACACTAAAATGTATTTGGAATTCATTTTATTTAAAAATATAAAAACGATGAAAAACAAAAATATAACATATAATAAAAAAACATAAAATAAAATTCATATTTAGAGATCTTTAAAAAAAATATCATACACTAATAAATAATTTCTTATTTGTACATAGTTTTATTAATTCATTGCATATAAATATTATTATTTTCATATATACATATACTGCAATAGTTAAATTATGTATTTAAAAAAAAAAACTTTACAAAACTTTATGTATTTTCAAAAAAACTTGTTTTTTACCCAATAAATTTAAAACTTTTTGGCATCTCAAAAAACTTGCAAAAAAAGGGAAAACTTGACAAATGGTAACGCTGGGCATGAGACACGCGATATGTTGACATTCACTGCAACTTCTCTAATAGTGATTCGACGATTCTACGTAGCAATTTTCCTCACGTTTTCCAACCTTTTCATCGGTTTTTAATGTGATGGAACTTCCAGGACGAGTGTTGTCTTGTAAACATTTTTCTGACTTAGAGTACAATCACCATATGCCACTCTCAACATTTGAAGTACTTTTGAGCACTTAATTCCATTTTTTACACAAAATTTGAAGCAAATTCTTTGATCGATTTTTTTCACAGCCGAAAATCGGCGAACAAGCAAAACACCTCTAAAACACGTAATAAAATCCCCATGGAATATATCTAATTAAATCTCTGAGATATGAATAACTGATATTGCCCTCGCGCTTAACGCATAGCTTCAGTTTTTTTTAAATTTAAAGTAGGAACAAACAGTCGTAAAACATATTTTAATTTTGATTCTTTTTATACCAAATTAAATTTTCGAATCGATGTGTTTTTTTATATTCCCTTCAATCGAAATTAATTTTTTTTAGTTGATATTACAACAATATAACTTTAAATAAAAATTTCCAAGATTTTTAGTTTAAAATCCCGGTTCCAGAAACGGCTCAACAGCAACTTTCACCGCTATACCAATGCAAATCACATAATGGGTCTTTTAATTAATTAAGTAATTTATTGTTACAGCGTTGTATCGCATTTACGAACGTACCCGTTATCCTGTGATAACACAGGAATAACGGGTACGTTATACTATAAATTCCACTTTTGTAGTTCCATTTAATGAGCAACGAAACAAAATTTTTTATGAATTCTCAAAAAACATTTTTATTCGGAAAAATACAAAAAATAAAAATAGAAATAAATGAATGTTATTATTTATACTTAGAAAAAAAAACACTTTTAGATTTACCGATTGCAAGTTATATTAAATATATCGAGACTTATCGCAATCTTATATATCTTGTAACTTATTTGTAAAGTAATGTTATAAGAAAGTCAACACTGTGTAATGAGTAATACTTTATTAATGGTAATTTCTTAAAAAAAAAACAAATTCTGATAAACTTTTATCGAAATCAAAATACAAATCTATTAAAATATCTCACAAAATTCATAAAATAATATTCAGAGTTCCATGCTCTATCATTAATTTCCGCCGAATGCATTTGGCAGAAAAAAAGCAGTATTATCTACTTAAGAAAATTCAAATCAGTACTTTCACGTGTTTTTGGCAGTTGTAAATTTGATCAAAATGCGAAAATAATAAAAACTTAAAATATTCATGCGAGGGATTTTTTTTAATTATATCTCATATTGAATGGGAACGTAAATTATAAAGCTTAAATGAAAGAGGGAGGGAAGTATTTAACTCAGTTACGTGACTTTCAGATCAACTGATCTTTGCACACACACACACATACACACTTAAATTTAGTAAATATTCTTATGTATGATGGGATTTCAGAGAAAACTAGTAACAGAAAGTTAAAATTTTAAGTTTGAAGAAGATAATTTTCTGTATAAATAATTATAAATTTTGCAAAACACGTAACATTGTTTAAATCTGCATGACATGTTTCTTATGGGAAACGTACTGCTAAGTACAAATGAAGAATCATGTAAAATTTAGTTCTTTTATAAAAAGTAGAATGGGAAATAATTTTGAAACAATTTTATCTCTGTATTGATATTGAATGGAAAACATCATGGAATTAGGAAAATGTAAATAAAAAAACGAATGCGACTTTTGAATTGAATTTACCATAAACAGGTGTATTAATAGCAAAGTAAATTTTATACCTCATAAAATATCAAAATTTAGTTTTTTTACAGCAGCTGCCACATGAATTATTGTTACAAACAAGTGTAAAGTTGGAACTGTGTAGTATGTTTGATGAATTATAAAAGATTAGAGTTACGCATCTTGTTTAATAATGCATTCGATTTAACGTATCGAATACTTTCTGCTATTCGAACACTGTCAATCTTTAATGCTGTTTGGAAAGGAATACAATTCATTTCCAGGAATTGCTTTTGTTCTTTTGAAATATCTTCAGGTAAACCTAAATAAATTAAAATAATGATATAACTTTAATTATAAAATTACATATAAAAAACATCTCACCGTCTATAGCACACAGTGTAGTGCGACAAGGCAAAGTTAGCGACTGCGGATAGTAACGTATCGAATCACTAGTCAATTCCATTTCATTGGTAAAATCGATATAAACTACCAAAAATTTATCATCTGCCAGCACTTCTACCACTTTTGCACGGTACCATTCATTTTCAAATTTTGCTAAGCAATATTCGTTAAATCTGAAATACATATATTGAGAAATGCATTGCAACCGCTAATTTGGATACACAAATTTATTACTTTGGTTTGTATGATTGATCGCCAACATTGTATTCACTTAAGAACTTTGATACTTCCTTCATGTTTTCTAAATATTCGTCCACCAAACACCCAATATAGCCACCATCAATGTAACTGCAGTCGATAATCCTAACTAAGCTACCGCTGTCATTTTCATTTAAGGGAATTATGTCAAATGGCTGTAAAAAGAATTGCATTCATGTAGGTAGTTATTGATTATTAAAACTATTTTAGACTACTTGGGATTTATTTCGAAGCAATTTTTAGCTTTCAATATGAGAGTTTTCTTTGTCTGAAGTCGTGTGTAATTAAGCTGATTCAGCAGCGTTTTGATATATAAACTATTTTACACGCTTCTGAATGAAGAAAGAATACAATACGCAAATGTTTCTTATATTTTTAATAACAATACTTATGTGTTACAGTGAAATTCTCATATATTTGCAATTTAGTGTTTTCTTAACTTATCGATTAATATTAAAATCATCGCTAAGGCTTTATTTTTACGTTTGTTGTAATTTGTCTGATTTGAATTAAATTTAGTATTCCATTAGCTTTGATAGATTAAATATGAATAACGCGTGGTGAAATCTACCAATGTAGTTGACAAATTCAATAATCACACTCGAGCCATACTAATTAATTTCATTTACGTAAAAATTAAATAAAAAACTTTTAAAAAGAAAACTCTAGAAAGCTTCAAATAACTAAAATATTACTAACTGAGTTACCTACTGGCATCTATGAAGTAAGCAAATAATAATATAAATAAGTATTACTTTTAATGGGAGTTACCTCTCTACTCTTATCACATATTGGTCATTTATACAATTTTGTACCTTAACAAATACTAAGACAATTTACAATTTAGTTCGTTAGAGCTTAGAAATTAAGAGGAATATTTATTTATTTATTTACAGCTACATTATATTTACAGCTGACATTACAAAAATAATACATAAGTGACTAGGTTAAAAACAATTATAAGTAAAAACATTGGAATTTAAATAATTTAAAAGCTTTCTATTAATAATATTAACATTATCCGATAAATCAATGAGATCATAATATTTATTAAAATCCGAGCAAATTCTACGAAATGGATCGAAATTCATGAAATTTGATCTGTGAAATCTAAGATATAAGGGTTCATAAGATCTAAGTTGCCTATTTGGAATATTGATGTTTATTTGGTCGAGAAGAAAAATACAATCCGTTTTGCCTTGAAATAATTTTAAAAAGAATACAATGTTAGATGCAATTCTTCGGCTTTTTAATGTAGGGAGTTTTATGAGTGCCAAACGATCACGATATGGCGGCAGATTCACAGCTGGATTCCATTGAAGACATCGAAGACAAAATAAAAGGAATTGTTTCTGGACTGATTCTATCATTTTAACATATAAATTGTACTGAGGATCCCAAATAACAGAGCCATATTCAAGAATGGGTCTTACTAAAGATGTGAAGAGATTTTTTGTAACGTAAGGATCGTTAAACTCTTTTGCCCATCGTTTTACGAAAAATAAAACACTATTAGCCTTGTTAACAGCATATGTGACATGTGTGTTAAAATTAAGTTTTTTGTCGAAGTAAATTCCAAGGTCTAAAATTGAGTCAAGAGCTATTAGTTCATTGCCATTTATAAAATATTTGGTCGAAAATGGTGAATATCTAGTGAAAGTCATTAATTTGCATTTATTAATATTTAATTCCATAAGGTTTACGGTACACCAATTAAAAAAGTTGTTTAAATCCTTCTGAAGGTGAATGGCATCATCGATTTTAGCAATATTTGAGAAGAGTTTGACATCATCAGCATACATTAGAATATTACCGAATTCAATGGCTTTTGGAAGATCATTTATAAAAATCAAAAATAAGAGAGGCCCAAGATGGCTACCCTGAGGAACACCAGAAGTTACTTCAAAATAATTTGATCTGGAGTTATTGTAAATAACACATTGTTTGCGCCCTTTTAAATATGATTTTATCCAGTGTAGGAAGTTCCCGGTAAATCCGATAGCATGAAGCTTCTCAATCAATAGGTCATGGTTTACCTTATCAAAAGCCTTACTGAGATCTGTATAAATAACATCTGTTTGCTGGCTATTATAAAAGCTTGCGTTGATATATGACGTCAATTCCAATAAGTTTGTAGTTGTAGATCTACCACGCCAAAATCCATGCTGTTTTGGAGATATAATTGATGAAATTTCATGCTTGAGTGTATCCGTTATAATTTTCTCGAACAACTTAGGGATAGCATTTAATTTTACTATGGCTCTATAGTTTGTAGCATTATTACGACTACCAGATTTATAAAGAGGGATGATAAATGATTCCTTCCAGCAGCTAGGAAATAAACCAAACTTCAACGAAATATTAAATAAATACGTTAATGGGATAACCAATGACTCAGCACAATTTTTTAAAATGCTGCTCGGAATACCATCAGGTCCAGGTTTGCAAGAGCTTTTTAATGATTTAAGATTTGATAAGACAGTTGAGACATCTAAGGAGGAAATATACATAGAAGTTGCAGTAGGAATTTCGTAAGGATACGATGAATTGTCAACAGTATTTGTAGAGAACGTAGAAGCGAATAACTCAGCGAAAATATTAGCGATATCAGCGTCATTCGAGTATGTAGTACCATTGAATTTCATAGTTGTCGGGTATGATGACACTTTCCTTTTTGAATTAACAACGTTGAAAAATAATTTGGTGTTGTTTTTGATGTTATATTTAATTTTACTAACATAGAAATCGTAACATTTTTTACTTTCAATATTAAAGTGACTGCTTGCTATTAAGTAATTGCTTCGATCTAATGAACTTTTACTCAATTTAAACTTTTTATGGAGTCTGTTACGTTTATTTTTCAACCATGCCAATGTATTAGTAAACCAGGGAGGACGATTGGTTATAACCTTTTTTATCACCGGAGTACTGGCAGAAACACAGCTATTAAGCACTGAGTAAAACTTTTGAAGGAGTAGCTCAAAATCACTTCCGTCATTTCTATACGTAAGTATTTCTAACCAATTTATATTAGAGAGCAAATGATTTAAATATGTAAAATTCGTACGTTTAAAACATAGACACTCAGTTATATTATGTATTGTTTTCATCTTCGGGAAAGGTGTAGAGATAAGAAGTGTAGGATGATGACGATCCTCTGGGATGCATAGCGGGATGGTCCTACTCACATCAAATAAGGAGGGATTATTTACAAAAATCAAGTCAAGTAATCTGTTATTTGTATTGTGAACACTGTTTATCTGGAAAACATTAATATCAGCAAGGCACATAAGAAAATCGTGTGTCCAATCATGCGGTGTAATCGGAATCAAAAATTCTGTGTCTTCGGAAGAAATCCAAGATGCTGTTGGAATATTAAAATCACCCAGTACCATCAAGTAATCTGCAGGTTTTAGTTTATTTGCAACAGATTTGATAACCTTAGCATGCGTTTGATAAATTTGTGGATCAGAATTAGGAGGAATGTAAGAGCAAGCAATATAGAGAGATATGTTTAAAATTTGAGCAGCCACGACAACAATCTCTATATTCAGGGAATTTTCAATTATTACTTCCTCAGCTGGATATAAGCTAGAAACAGCAATCAGTACTCCACCTCCTTGTTTGCAAATTCGATCACGTCTAAAAATTTGATACTTATCACACATAATTTCGGCATTGTAGGTGTTATTATTCAGCCACGTCTCAGTTAGAGCAGCAATATGAAATTCAGTATGAAAACTATTGAGAAAAGTATTGGTAAGCTTGGTATTCATCCCATTAACATTCTGGTATACTATACTGAGGCTAGAAGACAAACTTAGTTTTTTGGCTTTTGAGGAGGAATACGTTGACAGATTTGTTCTCAAGGTAGATGAACTTAGTTTTTTGACACATTAGGTTGAAGTTGAGGGATTACACCAACATTTTGTGACCTATTTCGATACACGTATTCACGAACTAGAGTATGAACTGGCCAGAAATTTGGTTGAATTAAAATTTTGTATATATCAGCCGAAACCGTAATTTTGAATGAAGATATAGATCTAGGTTCAGAAAAATTGAATTTTTGTATAGAAATGTCCGGTTCGTTTCCAATTTTCTTTTTAACATAGTAAATAATAGAATCAGGTGATGTGTCACTTGCAAGACGAGAAATGAAAATCGATTTTCTTGGCTCCACTGCTTGAAGCGAAGCATAAACAGTTGCTTCAGGATCCAGTTGTAAGGCAGGGCCACTAGAACACTGATCATTTTTGGGAGCAGTGTTAACAACAGCTTCAGCATAGCTTTGAGAATCATCACTAATTTCTATATTTATTGAAGGATATGAATCAGAAACTTTAGTCGCAGATGTTGTCGGATTGCACTCGGAATATGGTTGTTCATCACATTTCTCCTTATATTCGTTAGTTGGATTTACTTTTTTATTTAAATCTTCTTTTGTTTTGACTACGTCCTGTTTTTCTTTCGGTTTAATAATTAGCGGGTTTTGTTTATTTTGGTCTGGCATCACAATATTATTTTTTAAGTACTTCAGGCGAGTTGGAATAGTTTTTTACACCATTTAGCTGGACCTTATGAACGAAAATTGGAAGATTTATTAAAGATGATTCGATTCTTCGCAATTCCTTTAAAGATCGTTTACTTATATCGCCACAATCTATGAAGGAAATTAAGTAAGACTTATCTCGGCTGTTTCCCAAAATTTGCACTCTGTACCATTTCTGGTTCTTTAACGCTAAGGCATACGAATTAGGCTTAGGTTTCTCAGATAAAGCAATCGATTTTTTTCCAAATTCGTCAATTGTTTCCAATTTACTGTTTTCTGCTTCTTTTAAACGGCATACGCTTATCTAAATTTGACTTTGTTTTCTTTTAGACTGCAGACTTTTGATGCAACATTATGGAAAATATGTATATGTATTAAGTTAATCACTTTTTATTTAAAACTATTTCGTAATTTATATGCATCAGTTAATACGTAAATTTTTTTATACTTACTGGTACTAAGCAAGGTTTCCGCATTTGGATTTGTCGTGGTGCAGAAGTTTTCCTCTTATTTTCATAATTGGTTGTAATTAATTCACTGTCACCGTTGGTTTCGACTTTATTTGTACGTATATTTCTTTCCGACGTAGAAGATTTTGCATTATCACTTTTTTCGTTAGTATTTCCATTTAAATTGTGTTTTAAACTTATTTTATTTTTATTAATCTCAGTAGTTTCCATAGCATGCTCTTTTTTATCGGGTTCTACATCCTTACGTTGTTCGGAATTAGATGACGATGTAACTGACACATGATCCACGTCATCGTCTTTTTCATTATTTTGCTTGAAGGAAAGGTTTTGAATTATTGAATTTAATAAAATACTACTTCCCCACTGAAAGAGTTTAACGTTGACATATCCTTTGTCTGCTTTAAGAAATTCAACTTTATATTCCTTGTTGGTGTATGGAACTAAAGACTTAAGTACTTCAGGCGAGTTGGAATAGTTTTTTACACCATTTAGCTGGACCTTATGAACGAAAATTGGAAGATTTATTAAAGATGGTTCGATTCTTCGCAATTCCTTTAAAGATCGTTTACTTATATCGCCACAATCTATGAAGGAAATTAAGTAAGACTTATCTCGGCTGTTTCCCAAAATTTGCACTCTGTACCATTTCTGGTTCTTTAACGCTAAGGCATACGAATTAGGCTTAGGTTTCTCAGATAAAGCAATCGATTTTTTTCCAAATTCGTCAATTTCTTTTAAAATCTTTTCGTGTTCTGCAACAATGGAAGGATTTGTCGAACGAATATAACACCTGTTTGTAGAATTGAAACTTGTTAATAATATACAACTTCCGTTTGGTAACGGATTAGTGTTTTGTGAAGATTTTGGATCTTTAGCTTGGATCTCTGGTTGCGGATGTTTTGCTGCAAGTTCAGGTGGAGATGGAGATTCCTTGCGTAGTTCGCTATTATTAACAGTAGAACTTTGCCCAACTTTAACCAGCTTTCTGCAAAAAGAAATTATACATCTCAGGATCTTATCTACATATGTTTTATGTACATAAATACATTTTTACACATACATATGTACATATGATTACAAATTGTATGTACATGCATATGTACATTTTTATAAATGATGAATTTAATTATATAGAATTAAAACTCATATACATAAGTATATAGAAGTATATTTCGGAAATAAAATAACCAACTTACGGCATTGGGAAACAAATAAACCTATGTCCAGGCCAATCCTTTCTTTGACAGGCTTCGCTGCAATAAAAATCTCCACACCGGTCACATTTGCTCTCGGACTTTTTCCCACATAAAGTGCAATTGCCGCTTTTACTGAAGTCACTATTTTGGGCCATGTTCCTCTTTCCAAACTAGTAGCACCAAATAATACTAACACGCTGTGAATAACCAAAAATATCTAAAAGCACTTTTAAAGGAGAGAAGGAGAATTGCACAGTGTGTCAACTTTGAATTTTCAAAAAGCACTAAAATGAACAAAATAGTGTACTTATATTACTCACTGTCCACACTTGCAATTTATTTGCAGCAATTCTTTGTTGTTTTAGGAGAGAGAGGAAGGTAGGGGAGGGGTACAGAGTTTCATGTTCTCTGCAATTCTGGTTTGCTTTGCTATCCTCACTATTCAACTTGATGTTTGTTGTTGTTGTTGTATTTGATGTTTTACATACGTTTTATACAAGAAATGCAATACTAAATTTTTTCTAATGTGGACACTAAAGCAATTCCGCAGCAGAATTGTATGCAACAAAATTGCTAATGTAGACGAGGAGTTTAAGATGAAGCATCAAAATTCGTTATGGTTTTTTATGTTTATTTTTTTATAAAATGAATTGAAAAAGAAACAAAAATAAAAATGGAATAAATATTAATGATTTTAAAATTTATAGCATTGTGAGACTATATATATATATATATATATATATATATATATATATATATATATATATATATATATATATATATATATATATATATATATATGTATATATATATATATATATATATATATATATATATATATATATATATATGTATAAACTGACCTTCGTAGACTAGTAGGTAGTGTACTAGACTCGTAGTGCGAAGGTCCCAGGTTCGAATCCTGCAGCAGAACTCTGGCAGTTTGTGTCTGATAATTAAAGGGAGCGCACAACAAGCCTTCACTGGCTTAAGTGTATGTCGTATGACATGGGCTTATCACACCCCTCCAATCAACCTAACCTAACCTATATATATATATATATATATATATATATATATATATATATATATATATATATATATATATAAGATTCAAATGAGTCCGCGTGCAACTATAAAGCATGGAGAATTGGCCTTAAACCATTCCAAAAATGGCCACTCACAGGAAAAAATAGTAGTGTGAAAAATAAACTGACTAGATTGAATTTTTCACTTCTGAAAATGTTCCGTCCAATTTCATTATTTTACTAAAGATTTGGGGACTCCGAAGGGACATGTAATGTAATAAAAGAGCCCCAGTAGTGCGATTCAGTAATTCTATTTACAGACTGTTGCGTTGGTTAAAATTTTTAACAGCAA